>JAJPUD010002113.1:311490-353054 GCA_023553655.1 Myrmecobius fasciatus | reverse complement strand
TTGGTCCCTTCTAATGGAATATTCAGTGACTTCAGATAGGAAACAAGATCCAGATGTCCCAGCATGAATTTCACTTCATCTTTGCCAAACATTTCAGAACCAATCACATTCTCATCACTAGGGATACTAGGTAGTCCCTGAATCTCAAACTTGCTTATGATCCTATATGGCTTCTTTTCAAAGACAATCTCTCTCCTGAGACCTGACCAAATTCCCCTTTCAGCAACTGGGCATGTGAACTGGGCAACAAGCCAGTGAAGCAAACAGATCTATTTTATGCATCACTCTTGCTTTTATTAAGACACATATTTTTCATCTTTAGAGTGCTGATTAGTACTCCTCATAACAGATCTTGCAAGGAAAGTCTGTGCCCTTTATTTTATTTTTCACAAGGCAGTGGACCAAGTAAAATACACAAAGTATGGTCAGTAATTTCAAAAAAATCTCTCTTTTGGGAATGACCTCAAAGACAAGATCCAGAAAACTCAGGTACAATAGGTTGCCTCTGCTTTAAGAACTCCCCACCCCCTTTTATGGAATCCTCCATGCAGAATCATCCAGGTTGGAAGCTTCTGGGATGTTGTTCTCAGTTTGACCTGATGGGAAAGCAATGAGCTAGACCAGAGTAAGACAGCTGAATCCATCTAGATAGCTCCTGGCCTTTGGGAGTGAGTTGCTGGATTGCTTGATGTAAGACAAAACCCAATGTCAGTCCATACATCAAATAAAGAATAAATACGACAATAATAGCATGGCATATCCTGGGTTTTCCACAGACAAGGGTAAACCAAATCATTGACGCCTTTCTGCCTCCTCCTATGGCCTGAAGGTCATCACACCAAAGCCCAGGCTCTTCCTCTAATGATTATGACCCTCATGTGTCCTTTGCATTGAGCCTCCTTTCCCTTGCTCCTACCCTCAGACATCAGAGATAAGCCTTAAATCTTCCTTTGCATGAATTACATTACACTCATAATAAAATATTCTAGTTTTTAGCATTCACCTCACCCCCCAAATCTGTCTCTAGTGAAAGGCCTCTAAGCTCCAAAACAACTACAACCACCTGAGACACAAAGTCAATTGGAACAGATTCTATCTATATTTTGTTTACCATCCTATGACTGGAATACAATGTTATTCTGGTCTTCCTTCTCATCCTAATGATAATTCACATTTGTCTTTTTCTTGATACACTAGAAAGAAAATACTAATCATATTTATCTATTCCTTTAAAATTTGTTTTTTTTAATTTTCAATAGTATTTTATTTTTCCAAATACATGTAAAAATAATTTTCAACATTTTGTAAGACTTTGTGTTCCAATTTTTTCTTCCTCCCTCCCTTATCTCCTCCCCCAAGACAGCAAACAATCTGATATTATTAAATATGGGCAATTCTTTTGAATATATTTGGCATGTTGTACAAGAAAAATCAAATCAAAAGGAGAAAAAACATGAGAAAGAAAAAACAAAATACTATGTTGTGATTCACATTCAATCCCTATGATTCTCTTTCTAGACCCAGATGGCTCTATCACACATCTATTGGAATTGACCTGAATCATCTAATTGTTAAAAAGAGCCAAGTCCATCACACTGGATCTTCACATACTCTTGTTGCTGTGTGCAATGTTCTCTTGGTTCTGCTCATTTCCCTCTTGCTTTACAAATTGTAAGGTTTACATGGTTTGTGTCATTTGATTCTCAACAACAGCTCTGTGAGGCAGATCTTTTATTAAATCCATTTTACAGATGAGGAAACTGAACCAGGGCAAGTGAGGTGATTTGCCCAGGTTGTACAACTAGAAGTTTCTGAGGCTGAATTTGACATCAGGTCTTCCTGACTCCAGTATGACTTTATTACCTGCATGATTTTGAGCAAGTCACTTAATCTGGCTGGGTCACATTTTCTTCATATGTAAGTTAAAGGGGCTGGACTTGATAGCATCTAAGACCCATTCTAGCTCTAGACCTCTGGTCTTATGATAATACATTACATACAAACTATATAATCAATTGTTCCCTTATCTTCCACCCTTAAGCATTAGCACAAGTCTTCCTCCATACTCAGAATTCATTAGATCCTTATCTTGATATCTTTTGTATTGCAGGGCTCAATTCATATAACACTGCCTCTATTGAGCATTCTCTAATTCTTCAAGCTAAAAGTGATCTCAACCTCCTTCAACTTTTTAAAAGCATTTCCTCTGCATTTCTCCTTTCCCCTTAAGTATGCTCAGCCATGTATCATATTTAGGTGTCTATTTGTAAACTTTATTTAAATCCTTGAAATGTGCTAAGTACTGATAATAAGCTAAAGACTTGATCTCAACATTCTGGTAACTTCTAATTTTAACAAAAAAATGCAAATATCTTACAATCTCTTTCTCATATTCTTCTTAACTTATGTGTACATGCATGAATTTAGTTAAAGAATCAATTTTCATTTATCCATATGTATGTCATCCACTCAGTAGATTATCTGTAGCACATCTGAAATTCCTAGTGGATGTTCCTCAATCATGTCCAATATTTCAGGATTATCTTCTCTTGATGTAACTTGACATATATAAAGGAAATGCAAACTAACAATATGTGGATAACTTTTTAAAAAGCAATGTAATTTCTAATAATTGGAATGTAATAGATTGTGGTTTTGGATTATAAATAGCATAAATCAAACAATCCATAGGTTATGCTCCATACAACTTCACTATGATTCATCTTTATAGATTAATCACACATTACTCCCATTCTTACACATTATGTTCAGCCAAATTACTCTCCTCACCTTTCCCTATGTGGGAAAGGCCCTTCCCTTAGGCATAGCATGCCATGCCTGGAGTGCTCTCCCTTGCTTTACTTCTACCTTTTGGAGCTTCTTGTCACCTTCAACGATCATCTGAGGTACTGTCTACTACAAGACTCTTCTCTTAATTCCCTTAGTTGTTACCGTACCCTTCATCTCATCCCTCTGGAAGTAGTTGTTTTGTATTTACTTTTCTGTGTTTTTCTTGGTTTTCTGAGATAGACGATAAGCTCTTTGAGGGCAGGGGTTATTTCAATTTCATTTCTGTCTTTGTATTCCTAGCTTGGTATACAGATGGCATTTGTTCAATAAATTGAATGAATATTACATATTCAAAACTGTAGTGATTGCTAAGAGGATACAGAAATTGGCTAAAACAAGTACTGCCTTCAAAGAGCTTTTGGGGACATGAGACCAGCATTGAATCAGGAAATGCAGGGAAAGATTAGCAAGGCCCAATTTATGCTGGGCTGAGTCTCCAAGCTGGAAATTTTCTGGGAAGCAGGAAGGTAGTGAGAGTAGGAAGAAGACAGGATAAGTTTCAGCTTAAGTTTGGCTTGGGCATGAATTTGAGGTGATGGCAGAATATCATGGGCATTTCATAGCTGATGGGAGTCTTGATTAATCAGGCAGGTTCCCCTAAATCTCAGAGTTCGTGCTGCTTGCTCAGTAAGTAAAGAGAGGAGAATTTGCTACAATTCCTTTGTTCATTGGACAAAGAGAAATTTTTGACTTTGGAAAGGTGCCTAGAGCCATTGTATCCAGGACTCAGTGAACCAGTGACATATTGTTCCTGGGAAAAGGGGATAAAGTTTCATTGACTGAGCTAAGGTGGGGTTAGTATTGTTAGCTCATTGTTTTTGATTGGGCTCTGCCCTTATTCACATGCTTTCCTCCTTCCAAATCCACCTTCAAAGGAAGAGGCCTGGCTTCATAATTATAAACTTGTTTATCCCATATTAACCTTCTGTCTAAACCCGTTTTACTCTATCTGTAGGCTTCTTGTCAATACAGTACCACCCACCTTATTTCAACATATTTTATTATTTCATTCCTCTGTTTTGCTTTGGATATTTCTTTGTAATATGTATAACTGAGTGAAATATATTTCATAAAACTGAGTTACAGCTTAGTGGGTCCCTTATTCCAGTAGCAGCATTTTGTATTCATAAAGCAATGTCTCATTCAGAAAGTCTTAATAGATTACAGTGTGCGTTTTTTTGTGGTTGCTATATCTCAAGTCAATATACATTTCCAAAGAATCACATCTTTCCTTCTGTAATAAAAACCTGTGCTTTGAATGAAATGAAATCCCAGTCCCCTGGGATACATCTGGTATCTTTTTTTTTTTCTATCAGTTTCAGCATTTATAGAAGTTTTAAAAATGATTTCATTTCTTTCCTGCCACGTGCCTTTTTTTCTCTCCCCCCTTTCAGCATTTTCTTCATTTTAACTCTTATCTTTGGACATTTATGCTCGGCTATCTTTATCTCAATGGTAATAATAACTGACATTTATGAGTGCATTAGAATTTGCTAAGAACTTTATATATATTTAAGGTTCATTTAACGTGTGAGGTTCATTTGAACTTTAAAACAACCCTCTGAGGTACAGAATCTTTTGTTCTCATTTCACTGCTCAGAGGGGCTGAGTTATTTCCCATGTTTACATGGTAAGATTGGTGCACGCACAGGTCTCACTGACTATCCATTACACCATGCTGTCAATTTAAAATTCCTCATCATAACGAGTCCTGGGCAAATTCAATAGAGCACTAGGGGCGGGAGGTGAAGTGAATTGTAGACGAGAGTCTGTTAGGTCAGGGGCTGTCACACTGGCAGAAGAGCCAGCCAACCCATTCCCATGAGAGATTAGCTGCAGCTGCTATAGCTTGGCTAACTCTAAACCCTGTGAGGGGAGGAGAAGCAGGGTAAAGGCAGGGGGAGACAGGAGTCTGAGACAGGAGCAGAACCACTGGGAGTGGGGGGCCATGCCATGCAGGGTAGATAGACTGGAAGATCCTCACAAAAAAGCAGCATGGACCCTTCAAATGTAAGCTCGCTGAAACGGAGCCCTGATCACCTGCCTCCCAAAAACAAACCTAATGTCAAAAGACTATTTCCCACAATGCATTAAATCACAAAGTGTCACAAAACAATTGCTTAAGATTATTAGAGAAAAGAAATAAATTATAATACAGTATGTATTGTGTATGCATGATAAATCATTATGTATCCAAAGTGAGTAATTCATTCGTTTGAAATTACGTGATTTTTTGCCATCTAGGGGAGGGAATAGGGGAAGGAAGAGAAAAAAAAAAATTGGAACACAAGGTTTTGCAAGGGTGAATGTTGAAAATTATCTATGCATATGTTTTGCAAATAAAAAGCTTTAATAATAATAAAAAAATTACATGATTTAATAAAATCCTAGTGCCCAGAGAATGTGTTTAGAATTGTTATAGGCAATCTCTAAGAAGTGAATCTTTCTCTCTAGAATGAAAAGCAAAGCTCCTTTGAACATGAGAAATCTTTCATAAAATAAAATTGGAAATTTCTGCTTATGGAGCAGATTGGCATGTGAGCAGTGTTTTGGAAGAACAGGGACCTTCAGGTGAAAGCCTGTCATCCATTCATTTATGTTTTCTTTAAAAAAATCTTTTTGTATTTTTTTAAATTCACAGGCATTTATTTTCTTTCTTTCCAGCCTCCTTCCCACTGAGGGAAAAAAAGAAAAAGAAAACCCATGTAACAAATATATAGTGAAATAAAATTCATCTATTTCTTTATTAATTATGTTTCTTCCTCTTCCCTTTTGAAAATTATTCTACCTTCTCCTGCCCCACTGCACTCCTACTTCATTTCTTTTCTTACAAGCATTGGATTTCCTTCACACAGGGCAGATTGAAAAAAAAGGTTGAATTCCTTTCCTTTAACCTGTCATTCTGATTCCTCCATTCTCTCTGCCAGCCTCTAAAGGGACCTTACATCAAGCCAGAAGAGGGTATGAATTCATTTAAGCATTGGCCATAAATATAGCAGTAGCTTTTGTTTCTAAGTGCTCTCCAGCCACAAACATGATCTAATTTGGAGTTATTTGGAGATATCTCAGCTCTCTAAGGGCTAATGGTCTAGTCTGGCTACAATAACCTGACTTTATGCTACCTTTTCAACCTTATTACATGTCACTCCCCTTCATGCTTACTTTAGTCCAGCCAAACTGGATTTCTTCCTGAATCTCATATTTGATATTTCATTTCTCATCTTTGACTGTCTTTTCCACCTGGAATGTATTCATTCCCTTTTCATCTCTTTAAGATAGAATCCTTCAAGTCCTACATCTCAAGTACTATTTTTTAATCGAAGCTCTCCTTGATTCCATTACATCCTTTCCCCCTTCTCCCCCTTCACCCCAGCACTAATTCTTTCCTCTAGATTTGTCTGGTTTATAACTAGCATTTCTATAATGCTTCCTATATGGCAAGTCCTGTGCTAAGTACTTTACAAATATTTCTCCATTTGATCCTCACAACAATCCTATGAGGTAAATGTTATTACTATCTCCATTTTATAATTGAGGAAATAAGAGAGAGAGAGTTCATATCTTATATATACAGCTCTTAACTTGATAAATTATAATTTCAAGACCAAGGTTTATTTCACTTTTCTTTTTGAATACCCAGCACTTAGCATTGTGCTTGACACCTAGTAGATACTTAATAAATGCATGTCAATTGATAGAGTGATTGATTGATGAAGAGGGGAATATTATAAAATAAGTTTGGAAAAAAAATTGTGTGGCCAATTATAGCCAAGTTATATTGTTTGTATTTTGTCTCATAAATAATAAGGAGCTATTGAAAGTTTTTGAGCAACAGACTGACATAGTTAAACATTAGAAAGATTTCTTTTGATAGTTGTGGGGAGGATGGATAAGAGTGGGGAAAGAATGGAGGCAGACAAACAAAGGCTATTATAGTTATGCAGGCAGAGATGATGAGGGACTAAGAAAGTGTGTGAGTAGAGTAAAGTGGATTCATGGAAAAGATATTATCAAGGTGAATAAGAGAACCTGTCAACTGAATAGCAAACAAGAGTGCTGGTGCTGGACACTGAATCAGGGGACCTAAGTTCAATTCCTATCTCAGACATTTAATAGCTATGTGATGATAGGCAAGTCACTAAACCTCTCTGTGTCTCAGTTTTCTCATCTGTAAAACTTGGGGTGGGGGGAGGACTTGCTAGATTAAATGAACTCTACTTCCAGCTCTAAATCTATAATCCTATAGTGAGATGGGAAGCCTAAGAGGGAGGGAAGAGTCAAAGGTAATTGAATTTTTGAGTATGGGTGACAGAAAGTTGGGATAAGAGAGGTTAAGAAGAAAAATGATGTACTCAGTATAGGACAAACTGAAATGCTGGATAAATTGTTTGAGGTACAGGTGTGATATTAGGAATTGGTTGAGAGGAAGTTGTTAGGTTATGGGGCCATAGTCGGTTTGTACACAAGTTGTTCCCCATATCAGAAATAAACTCTCTCCTCATTTTTACTTATCAAAATCCTTCTTTTCCATTAAGGCTCTCCCTCCACCATGAAGCTTTCACCATTCCCTCTCTAGAGTATTCTTTCTTTGCTCTGATTTTCCTTGATTAGGTTGTCCGAATCACTTATGTCTCTGTTATGCTGCATTATTGGAAATGATTTCATTTCTACCATGCCCAGTGCCTTCTTTCTTCTGGAAATAAATATAAATTAAGTAGCACAAGCTTTCTTAACCTCATTTTTCTAATCTGTAACATAAGCACCTACCTCCCAGTGTTGTAGGAATAAAATGAGCTAATATGTGTAAATCATTTTACAAACTTTAAAAGGCTATATAAATGCTAGTTCTAATTATTAACTCTTATTAAGTATGCAGTCCTATAGGTATGAGACTGTCAAGTGATTTATAAGCCTTCGACTTCTTTGATTTCTTGAGTCTTAGCCATGTTTTCCAACATACTTTTCATTTTCCTCTTCTGTCTCCACCTTTGCACTAAAGTCACTGAGTGATGATACGATTTGGAGAATTTTGTCAAGCCTTTTATATAAAGGCAAGTCCCTTAACACTTTGCTTTGGAACTGGTGGCTTCATGATTAGAACAAAACACTCTGAGCAGCCAAGGTGGGTGTTAAGATTGTTGTCAATACTGATTAGTCAGCCAGCCACCTTGGAAAGCCTAATTTTGAAAAAAAAAATGCTACCAAATTGTTGTTGTTTGTCCTTCATTTTCAAAAAGGACCATGACATCTGGGAGATAATGCCATGACATACAAATGAATTGGATTTAAGTGATGGAGAGCTTTGCAAGGTCACCAACATCCCTTTCTCCTCTGGAACCATCTGGGTATACAGATAAGGATGACTGGAAGTGGTCCTGGATGTAGTGGGAGGCTTTGGCCTTTTTAAGCTAAGGTCTTTCCTAGGTCTCAATTTGACTAAACCAATGCCCAATCACTAATCAAGGCTAGGTTAAAAAAAATGAGGCATAGAATGATTTCTTTTGCCAAATTAAAAAAAATAATAAATAAAATAAAATAAAAAATAAATCAATCTGGGAGAAGACTCTTGAATTTCTGGCCCAAACAGAAACAATTGATGTTTGCATTCACTCTGAGCCAATCAAGGCTCAAACAATGACCAAGTGGGGCTTGACCTGGAACCTACTGTTGGCCAATTAAATCAATGAGAACCAGACTGATTTTAGTTTAAGTCATGGCTCTAGCCAGTAATTCCCAAGATATCTTATAAGGTTTTATCCATCAAAATGTTGCCCAAAAAGGCATGTAATCAGAATTTTACTAAAAAGCAATGACTATACGCAAAAATGACATTCTTTTTGTTTTTTGGCTGTCCACAGATAACCTTTTTCCTTTTTTAATGTATCATTTTGTAGACTTAATTGTTGCAAAAATGTTCTACATTCTTTACCAATAGGCAAGGACTAACCCAGTTGGCATTTGTTTTTTTGTTGTTGTTGTTTATATGTTTGTTTTTATAACATATTTGTTTATATTTCTTTTCCTCTTCCACCTCTCCCCCATACACTGTAAACTACTTGAGGACAAAGAAGACGTATTCCATATACTGTTTTTTCCCCTGTAGCATATAATTGTTTTGTACATAGAAGATACTAAAAAAGTTTTGAGTTTTTTTAAATGGATGAGTGAATAGCAAAATGGATTGTGTTCTCACTCCCCTTCATCACAGCCATCTATTGCATCTGCAAAGTAACCTATACTGTTGTAAGGGGAGAAGCAACTGTTTATTGTCTCCTAGAAACTCCAGCATTGTGGGAATTTATCCAGATGGCTTTATGAAGGTCAAACTCTACCTGTTAATGTTTATACTTAATGATCCTATTTCTTTAGGCTGGAAAAAGGCTCCTGGATTCCTCAGAAGTAGAAACCTGACATTTACTCATAAATGGCTGAAGGAAGGCTAGGGAAAAGAAAAAAAGTGGAGTGAAAAAAGAGGACAGGCAGTAACTGCATAATGAGATGAAATTCAAAAAGAAAGCTGAAGGAGGAAACAGAACTTCTGCTGTGGCTTTACAAGGTCTTGTTCTCATGAGTAACATCACAGTTTTGAATGGCTTGTCAAGAAAACAATCATGCAAGCTTTGAAAGCTGGGGGCACGGCACCCAAAGCGCTCCTGACATGCAGAATCACAAAATGTCCAAGCAAGAATACTTAGGAACCATCCAGTCAAACCTCCTTATTTAATGGATGAGAGGGAAAACAAACCTGGGCAAAGATCCCACAGCTAGCTCACAGCAAAGCCAGGATGGACCCCTAGCCTTCTGACCCCAATTCCCAGTTTTTTCCACTACTTCATGAGCCTTCCCTGTCTCAGAGAGGAGTCACAATTGTCACAGGCACTTTAACTGCCAGATATGGAATTCTTTCTCTTCCATTTACTTAGAGAACAAATGAACTGGAAACAGTGCCTTGAGAATCATTATTTTTATGTACCCGGTTAGTTAGTTTGGTGAAGGTTGTTGGTCTCAAATAGGTTTCTGAAATGAGAAGCAAAGGAAAGGAGCCAAAAATGACTTAATGTTTTGAGTCACGCCAGCAGGTGCCAGCAAGGCACAAACTCCATCCAGTTGAGGACTTTTTTTCAACATTAGTTCCTCATACTAGAATGAAGAGTTCTGGAACACTGAAGTAAAATCCAGTACTAATTAAGATCCAATAAGTGTTGCCCCATTAAGGCCTAATGGTACTCCACCAAAGGCCTTTGTGGATGTCTCATCACAGTACGCAGGTTCTTACAGAATTTCAGAGTTGAATGGGATGTTAGTTACAGGCCAATGAGTACATTATGGACCTGAGCAAGAATCCCTGCTATTAACACACCCGACAAGTGGTCATTCAGTCTTTGCTTGAAGACTTCTAATGCCATGTCTCCCTTGCTGCTTCCCAGGCTGTGGTAACATTATCTTTCTTAGAACTCCCAGCCCAGTTTCTCAGGCCATTGCTTTGCCCCTGCACGTAGAAACTCTTGCCTTACCACCTGCCTGCAGTTAAACCTTCCTATATGTGTTATCATTCCCTGTTTAGCTTATGAGATCATTTAGAACAGGAGCTGCCTAGATTTTTATTTGTATCCTTAAGTGCAAGGCACATAGTAAGCACTTAGTAAATACTTTTTTATTCATTTGTCTATCAGCATCTATTTATGCTGATAGGAATCAGTCATACACCTATGATCCAGGACACAGCACACAGGTCAGCACACAGAGCCCTGGGGGCCCCCTTCCAGAAGTGGAAGTGAGTCAGTCTGGTACAATGGCTAGTGTTGGACTTGGAGCCAGCAAGATGCCAATTTGAGTTCTTTTTCTGATGTTAACGAATGGCAGTCATCCCAAGAATCAAAAGGGAAACTAGATGCAAAGCACTTTGTAAACTCTCTAGGATCTGTCCACATCAGGTTTCATTAGGACTACCCAGAAATGAAGCCTGCTGTTCTTTGAAGGGCCCACACAAGGCTACCAGGTCCATTCTGAGGGCAACAGCAGCAGGTTCTGGTTTTGGAACTCTGGTTCCCTAAGCTTCGGCAATCCATGCCTCGGGCTGATGAGCCGCCAGAGGAGTGAGGACTCATCAGGGCCTGAAGGTAAGACTGCTCATGGATTTTATGGCTTCAAAAACAAGCCCCTGCGACTGGCCGTTATTTGGACATTTGCTATCATCTACATTTTGGTTCATCAGTTTGCATGAGCACACACAGATATTCTATCTTAATGTAAGGGGAATGATATTTACATTCTTTTCTTCCCTTGAAAAGGTTTTTAGTGTTTAAGGAACAAATCATGGCAAGTTCACACACAGGAGAAGGGGAAGGAGCTCTGAGAGAGGATTGGTTTGTCCTTTGCTTGACAGAAAGGGATGGAGAGAGCAGACAGAAGAGGGAGGAGCTGAGTGTGGCTTTGAAGGTAGCTGAACAGCTACCCTGGGGGGGTGGTATCTTACTCATAAACTTTTTACAGGGTTCTGCCTAGATGGCAATGGTAAAGTGATTAAACCTTTGTGGACAGACATGACCTAATTTATTAAACTTACAATTCCCTTCTGTCAGACCTGTTCTATTCAAAATACGAATTACAGTTAAGCTTCCAGCCCAAGGAAGGGCTATTTGATGGGTCCTTGGAACAAGGCCATGACTAAGGAAGCATTTTTAAGCACCTACTATGTGCCAATAGGTATTGTGCTAAATGTTTTACAAATATTATCATGCTTAATCCTTACTTCAGCCCTGGCAGATAGGTGCTATTATTGGCCCTGTTTTACAGTTAAAGAAATCAAGGCAGATAGAGGTTAAGTGGTTTGCCCAGGATTACATAGCTAGGGAGTGTCTGAGGCTGGTCTTGAACTCAGGTGTTCTTGACTCCAGCTTCAATGCTTAGCCTAGGTAAAGGAGATTTGAGTGGGGTAGAGGAGTAACTACTTGAAATTCCAATTCAAAGAAAGGGGAAAGAGCTTCGGGAACAGTGAAGGGATTTAGAATTCTAAATGGTTGCCCTCTCTCCCTAACATGTATCATTTAGAAGTGATAGAAGAAAGAAGGGCTTTCAATCCTCTATCCTCCTTCATATCCTGCTTCTTTATTGTCCCAGGAATACAAAGTACCCAATATATACTATATGAGTGACATCCATTTATCATTAAGGAAAATTCTGTCCTGGTTCTTCCCAGCCATAAGGGAAATAGTCTATGCAAATAAAGAAACTCAATAGTCTGTACCTGCTCCTAAATATGTGCCAGAAAAAGAGATAAGAGTCCTACATAAAACTAAATGGTCAAAGAGAGATTTAGTCAAAAACTAAATGATCAAAAAGAGAATAATATTGGCAAAGTGTAAAACTGAGCACTTATAACAGCCTGCAAATAAAAAAGAAAAAACTTGTGTTAACATCTGATCCTGTTAAAGCATCCAAATTAAAGCACTGTCCTTTCAGGCACTTTAGTGAGGACTAATAAGACATTACTGAAGCGTCTTCCAGGTCCTCATGGTAGCCTCTGAAAACTTGAATTTCTGTTTCTGTTTTCCTGGTTTCCTTACTCAAATCACTTTTCTCAGTTTTTTTCCTGTTATACCTTCAGTTGTTATTGTTCAGTCATGTTTGTCTCTTCATAATCTCTTCATGTACTGTCCACAGGGGTTCTTGGCAAAGATACTGGAGTGGTTTTCCATTTCCTTAGAGGTTAAGTGACTTGTCCAGTGTCACACACTTAGTAAATGTCTGAGAGCAGATTTGAACTCATCTACCTGACTCCAGGCCCAGCACTCTATCCACTGAGTCACTTAGCCACCCATATCAATACCCTACCATTTATCTGCCATTTCCCCAAACCATATATTCTGCATTTCTATCCATTCATTCTTTCTAGTTTTCCATATCTAGTTCCCACTCCCTCCTTCAGGATCAGGTCCCATCAATCTCCTCTTTCAAGTCTTATTCTTTTCTTCTTTACCTGAATCACATTCAGGTTTCCCCACCTTAAAATTATAACATCTCATTTCTTTCCTCTTTAAAAAAATTTTTTTTTTACTGTATGTTTGGGGTTAAATTTTCTATGCTGACCATTACTTCTAAATCTTTTTTGGACACAGAAAACATCAAGGGGATATACTAGTGATGAATCTGTGTGTCAAAAAGCTGGTAACAGTGGTTAGGTAATGCAGTAGGTAGACTAGACCTGGAATCAGGTGACCTGAGATCAAAAGTAATCTCACATATTTACTAGCTGTGTGACCCTGAGCAAGTCACTTAACCCCAACTGCCTCAGTTTCCTCATCTGTAAAATTAGACTAATAATAGCTCTTACCTCCTAGAGTTGTGGTGAGGATCAAGGGAGATGATAATTATAAAACTCTTGGTACAGTACCTACCCCATAGTAAGTACTATATAAATGTTAGCTATTATTATAGCTAGTTATAGCTAATTGTATGCCTATTTTACTTCTTCAAATGGTCTGTAAATTTTTAAAAGAAAGACGTCACATTTATCTTTGTATCTCTCTCAGAGACTTACAGAGTGCTTTGTAGTACGGTTTGGTGGGAAAAAGGAATGGAGCTGACTTGAGTCAATATTAATATTTTACTCTGTCACTTACTAGCTATTTGGCATTGGGGCAAATTATTTTACTTCTGGGAATTTCAGTTTTCTCATCTGTAAAATGGGGCTACTTTCTAAGATACTTTATTGTAGATGAGTGGCCAATCTGCATTAATCGATGGAGTTTCCAAAACAGAAAGTCACTATGTTAATGAAATCACAGGTCTAAACTCCCCCCCAAAAAATCTTTGTCCTCCCTTCCTTACAAATTATTGTGAGAAAAGCATTTTGTAAACCTGAAAGTATGTGAGTATTTTTATTATTCACTGTTCCCTGAAACTCTCCTTCCCTTTTCTCTGGATTGGAACCTCAGGTAACTACTCCTCTACCCCGCTCAAATCTCCTTTACCTGGGCTAGAGCATTGAACCTGGAGTCAAGAACACTTGAATTCAAATCCAGCCTCAGACACTTCCTAGCTCTGTGATTCTGGGCAAGACACTTAACCTCTGTCTTCTTGGTTTCTTCAACTGTAAAATAGGGCTAATAATAAAAATACTCATTTAAATAATTGTTGAATTATTCAACTGTTGGACTGCAACAATTTTAGTCTTGCCCTCCTCCTGTATTTTTGCCAGGGTCATATACCAGCCTAGACTGATTAAGTTTCCCTTCTTCCTTTTTAGGCCTGCTAAGTGGCACAGTGGATAGAGATAAAGTCCTGAGTGCAAATCTGTCTTCAGACACTTAGCTGTATGACCGTGGACTATTTGACACTTAACTCTGTTGGTCTCAGTTTCTCATCTGGAAAGTGAGTGGGAGAAGGAAATGGCAAATCCTTCCAATACCACTGCCATGAAAACACCAAATGGGATCATGAAGAACCAAAAATAACTGAACAACAAACAACTATTTCCCTGTACCACTGGGATATTGTCAGGGTCAGGAGAGTTAATATATGTAAAGTGATTTGCAAACTTTGAAAACAAAATTCATCAAGTACGAATGTTGCGAATTTTAAAGTGCTTTATAAATGCTGGCTATTAATTATTATTATTTCTCCAAAAATCTTTCTTGGTTTCCCTATTGCTCAATCTAAGCCACTCGCTGCCTTCTTACATTAACTCAGACCTTTAATGATCTAGACTTCCTGGCTCTCCAGAGCAAATGGACCCTTCCTTGACCAATAACTAGTTTTTGTTGTGAGTCTTCCAAAAGGATGTGAGAATGTAATCTCAAAGTCTTTTGGGCTAGACACTCTCCAGGCTTTCTTCTCCAACACTGACCCCTAGAGCTCATGAGAAGCACCACTATTGTTCTCAAGTTAGATCTTGCCTTCTCTGGTTTTCCCCAATAGCCCCTGAAAGACACAGTCCAAAAAATAGGCACCTTGGTGATGGCTTTAAAAGAGACTTGGGAAGTTCTCTTCCAGATCCTTTCCTCATTTGCTGGCTGTTGACTGAAATTCCACATAGGTGTCATTCCCTCCGATTAAAGCTTTGAGTACAATTTAAATTTCATACCACTGGAAAGGGCAACACCTTCAGTTGCCAGCCCTCATTAACACTTAAATTTGGATGGATTTATCACATTTTTACTTGAGATAGATTTGATAAAGAGTGAGAAGATGCTCAGAAACAGTCTGGTTACCTAACTAACGTTAAAGTCAGGGTGCAATTGATGATCCAGAAACAGCACAAAAAAAGGGGAAGTGGGAACTCGGGCAATAACTTGTTTTACTTCAAAATTTGGGTTAAGACTGGCAGAACAATGCAAAGGCAAGCCTGTCTGCCTTGGTATCAGCTGAAAAGCTCAAAGTCCTTTCCCAACACTTACTACCATAACTGTAAGAGAAGCCAGCTCAACCTAACAAGTCATTTTACAGTTGGGGAAACTGAGGCCCAGAAAGAGAACCGTTCAAGATCCTTTAGCTTCAAACACAGGTCCTCTTTACACTGCAACACAAAGATAAGTCATTGGATTTGTGAACCTCAGTTTCTTCTTCTTTAAATACATAGTACTTATCTCACAGAACTATGGGATGATTAAATAAGATAATGTATGTAAAGCATTTTGTGAACTTTCAAGCAATATCTAAATGTTAGCTCTTTCCCCTTCCTTCCTAATGTTATACTTCCTGTTTTATGGGAACTCCGTTCTATAAATAGTATAAAACAAAAAGTCCTAGGTTTGAAATGATGGGAACAGGATTTAAGTTCAGGCTCAGCAACTTATTACCTGTGTGACCTTGGGCAACTAATCTTACTTCTCTAGATTTCAATTTTCTCATCTGTTAAAAGAGGAATTGAACCAATTGACCTCTAAGATCAATTAATAATAATTTCTCAAAATCCCTACTGTGTGCCTGGACCTACTATGTTAGGTTCTAAGACATTTCTAGCTCTAAACCTGTGATCTCATGTATATGAAGTTTTCACATACAATAGCAGAGAGTATCAAAATGAAAAGTCAATATATGATTTTATCTTAAGTCAGATAGTGAAAAAATCTAGCAAAAGATGGTTTTATCTCTAGAGCCAGTCCCATGATTTCCCCTTGAATCTTTAAAAAGGTGGAACATGAGAAAGGTGCCTCCTGTCGTATGTTTGGGAAGCAAATTTTGTAATATTCGTTTCAATAAACAATTGTTAAGTCTTTCCTGAGGGCAGAGTGCTGCATTAGCCTCAAATTTTTAAATAGTTGTTCTTTATGGCACTAAAACAACATTCCTGAGAGTTGAGGTACTCTAACTGTATGCTGTTTAAGTACTTTGCAGTTACTGTGGGAGAAAGGGCCACTGAATTTGGAATCAGAGAATCCCAACTTTTACTCACATTGCTGATATAATTTAGAATAAATAATTCTCATTTTCCAGGCCTCAGTTTTTCATCTACAAAATGGAGCAAGGAGAATAGACTACATGATCTTCAAATTTCCTTCCTGTTTTAAATATATAAAATAGAGGTATTGGTGAGATAGAGCCGTTGGAGAATAAATGTGACCTATAAACAATCACCTTTAGGATAGATTCTGGCAGACTCAAGAAAGTAGTACAGCAAGTTAGTTTCTGGAAACCTGATACATATATTCCTAAGACTCTATCCTCTTACTGTTGCTCAGTCATTTTCAGTCACGTTCTATTCTTTATAACCCAATTTGTGGGGATTTTTGGCAAAGGTATAGGAGTGGTTTGCCATTTTCTTCTCCAGCTCATTTTATAGATTAGGAAATGAAGACAAATAGGATTAAATGTTTTGCCCAGGACCATGTAGCTAGTGTCTGAGACCACATATGAACTGAGGAAGAGGAGCCTTGATGACTCTTGGCCCAGCACTTCATCCAATGTAACCTGTCCCCTCACTCCTTCCCTATTGCTAGGAGAATGACAGGTGTCCCAATAGAAGGAGAAGTATTCTTTAGTTGCCATGAGGAGGGAGGAAGAGAATAGAAGATCTCTCTCCTTTTGGAGAAAAAGCCACTAATCCTTTTCTTGTCCCAGTTCTGCCTTGGTTCCTTTGAGATTTTAAAGAATTTCTGCAGATAATTTCTGCTTGTAACATCACAGAATTATAAAATTCAAGCTGGAAACAGTCCAGCCCTCTCATTTTACAAAAGAGAAAACTGAAATCTAAAATGATTTGGTGGGATTTGAACTCATTGTTCTCTGACTTCAGAGCCAATGCTTTTTCAACCATATTAATAGTAATAATAATTTGTCTTGGTTTAGAACTTTAAAAACTGCCCTCATTTATGCAAAAGAGTAATAAGTATATTACTTAGGAGCTTGCTAGGTTTCATGGAGGTACTGAGGAGTTAAATGACTTGTCAATCAATGAGTCAACATTTATTAAGCACCTATAATTTTTTTAAAGGACTTGAACCTAAATCTTCCTGATTTTGCAGTGCTGCTTCTCACAAAAATTAATCCTAACAATCCCTTATGCTTGTATAGGACTTTACAATTTACAAAACATTTTCAGGTTATCTCAGGATCAAACCATCTCAGAGTGGTAAGAGCTACCCTTGTTCAAACCAGACCAAGAAAAACATTTTTTTTTTTGCCACCTCCTCAGTGCAGAGTCTTCCAGATTTCTCTTGAAGACTTCCAGTGATGGACAGACTGCTTCCTCCCAAGGTGACTCATTTTACTCTTGGACAGCTCCAACAGATTGTAACATTTTCCTTGAATCAAGACAAAATTTTACAGCTCCTATACTTGCCCTCTGGGCACAAGTGGAAGAAATCTAATCTTCCTTCCATGCTAGCCTTTCAAATACTTGAAGATACTCTGAATACTTCAAACTTTGAATACTTTGAATGCTTCAAATACTCAAAGCTATTTACCTCTTATCACTCACATGGTAACCTCCCAAGTAAGCAATATCTTGGTTGTCACTCTTAGTTTTTATATTAGGAAGCTGAGGCTTAAAAAAGTTAGGGACCATCCTAAGGTCATAGGAGAGCAAACGGCAGAGACAGAACCTGAACTCAGATCTTTGGGACGTCAAATCCAGTGTTCTATCCTTTGTGCTGGTGTTTCCTTGTATTGGTCTATAGGCCAGCACTGTGGTCTGTGGCAAATATTTTTTTTTAATTCACAAAACTTTTACAAAGAAAAGGTCTTTATTCTTAAAGCTTACCAATTTTAGGAGGAGAGAAGAGAGACAAAAAGAGAGGGAGTGAGACATACAGAGAGCTAGAGACACACAAACACACATATACGTGGGGGAAGAGGGAGGGAGAAAGGGGGAAGAGAGAGAGAGATTCAGAGAGACAGAGAAACAGAGACAGAGACAGAGAGACAGAGAGAGACATACAGAGAGATAGAGACACACACAAACACACATATACATGGGGGGGGAGAGGGACGGAGGAAAGTAGAGAGAGAGAGAGAGAGATACAGACACAGAGACAGAGAAAGAAAGAGACAAAAAAGAAATAGAGACAGAGACAGAGACAGAAAGAGAGAGAAAGACAAACATTCATACAGAAGGACACAGAGAGAGACAGAGATAGAGACAGAGACAGTGGCAGAGAGAGAGACAGAGACAGACAGACAAAGAGAGACAGAGAGACAGAGAGACAGAGAGAGAGTCAGTGGCAGAGAGAGAGAAACAGACTCAGACAGAGAGAGACAACAGCAGAAAGAGAACTGGTGCCATTTTCTTGCGTTTTTCTCTTTTCATTTGCAGTCCTCACATACTCCTCAGTTCTAACTCCTGCTCCCTGAGCCTTGAAGAGCAGATGTTCTGAGACCGCAGAATACAGTCCAAATTCAAGTCCAAGATAGGGAATTCAGATATTTTGCCTGCCTAATGTATAGTTTGGGTTGGGAAATATTGCATAAAATTCCTTTTCAGTGAGAGATGGTAACATACTGTATCTATGGTCATGTCTTAATTCTATTTTTGTTCATTCCATTTCTTCTTCTCCCCCAAAAAAGAACTTCTGAAGAGTAAGGACCTTGTCAATGACCCTTCTTAAAACTCTCCACAGCCCCAAGGATAGCACATTGTAATGGGGAGGACCCTATGAGCCCCAAGACTGTCCAAGTGCACTGGACAATGAGAGGGCTTGCCTGACCAGAATGAAGGATACAGATGAAAGTGCCATTTGTTCTTACAAACAAATAGGTATGGATTTTGCTGCTGTTCCTTCCCCTGTTGAGACTTAAAAGTTTTTTGCTGCCAATGTGATCTGGCCCTGAGCCCAAAAATCTGATTGTGATAGGAGCCTTTAATTTATTTGGCCACTAAAGTATCAAAAGCTTGCTGGGCGTGGGGTGAGGAGTGGGAAGGAAAGGACCTGAAAAACCTCACCAAACCACCCAAGGTATGAGGTTAGGTAGGTGGGGGGGTGATTCTGCCTGATCAAGTGGAAAGGGATTGCAGTGACTTCGAGGATGGGCAGGCTGCCCAAGGACTTTCAGATCACTGACTTATTTTTTCCCTCCAGCAACAGCAGCTGCTGCTTCAGCAGACCTGTCATCTTCTGTTCAGATTGACAAAAGCGATTTTACTCATTTTGGCCTTGAGACTTTAGCTTTAGTAGCTTTTTATTCAGCGAGAGTAGGAGAGAGCTAATTTCTATAAGCTCGATGACAGGATGTGAATTGGACAGAGCAAATGTCTGCTACCTGGTAAATTCCAAGGAGATTTGTGGTAGCAACTTGGGGGAGATTCCAGGTGAGAGAGGTTTGGGTGAGTTGGGATTAACAGAGACCTTCCTGCCAACATCAAGCTGTGCTTAAACTTCCATTTGCCCCATGGTGACTTTTTGTGTGTACAATTTGAAGGTTCACTCTTTGTGCCATTTGGGCCACTTAGTTGATCAATCTATTTATTTCAGCCCACTTAAAGTGAGATGATATTCTCTGATACCTTTATCAGGTGCAAGTATCTCCACTGAGCCAATCAATCAGAGGTATTAACCAAGTTAACAAAGCTGAGACTGAGTCAATCAACATTTTTTTTTTCTGAGATACAAAAAAAATCCTTGACTAATTTAGAGACCTGGAATGTCATTGAAGAAGTTACACTGTTACATAGGAAAGATATTCAGTTTGGTTGAGGGGACTTGGTTGTGCACTATGGATTTTGTATAAATTAGTCAGTTAATTTGGTACCTAGGGATTTGATGGCATGGTACCAGTAAGAACAAAAAACAAGCATAGATTAGAAGTTTGGTTTTTCCCTTTTTGCCCCAGTGGAAAAAAAAAAGATTTAGAAAAGATCCTTGCATCTCCTTTGTTATATGTTCAAAGTAAATTTGGAACACATAAAAGCTATTTGACAACTTTTCACTATACAAGTTATTTGGATGGCATTTATCCTTACGAAAAGACAAAGGAGAGGTAGTTAGAGAGATCTATCTCCCTTTCACTCAAAATCTCCTCAGTGAAACCTTCTCTCATCCTGCCTAGTCAGTAATGGCCTTTCTCTTCTGATGTCCTTAGTTTCATATCCATCTTGTGAGAGGCAAAGTGTATAAGAATACTAGTACCAGAAAGTATGGGCTCAAATTTCATCTCTGTCATTTACAATTTCTGTGATGCTCTTTGGGCCTTAGTTCTCTGATATTTAAAATGAGTGTTGAACTAGGAAAGGTGCAAATACAGTGACAACTAATGGTATGTATCAAAATTATCTGTGTTTGCAAGTTTTAAATTCCTCGAGAGCAGAGGCTAAATTGTAGTTAAAGTTCTTTTTTTTTTTTCCAAATTTGCTCTATACACATCAATCCTCAATAAGTCAAGTAACCAGTCTCTAATTCTCTTTTTCAGTTTTGCTCCTTTGAAATGAAAGGATTTTCTAGAATTCCTCTACAAAATAAATGTTTTAGACTAAATAATCTCAAAGATCACTTTCAGCTCTGATATTCATTCTGTGTTTCCATGATTCTCTGATAACATTCTGTATATATATATATATATATATATATATGTTAAATTATCTGAATAATGTTTAGCCAATAGATATTTATTAAGCGCCTTCAGGCATTGCACTAAGTGCTAGAGATACAAAAATAATGATAACATATAATTTAATAATAATAACTAATAGTTATATAATATTTACCATGTGCCAGAAACTAGAAGTGCTTTATAATTATTATCTCATTTGATTCTTGCAATGACCCTGCAAGATAGATGGTATTATTATTATTCCCATTTTATAGATGAAGAAACTGAGGCAAATGATAATTGTCCAGGGTCACACAGCTAGTATGTGCTTGAGCCTTTATTTGAACTCAGGTCTTCCTGAATAGAATAGAGCCTGATGCTCTATCCAGAAAGACAGTTTCTATTCTCAAAGAACTCAGACTCAAGTGGAGGAGGCAATATTTCAAGTAATATGCACAAACAATACATCTACAGGATAAACTGGATATAATTCCAGAAAGAAGGCGTTAGCATTAAGAGGGATGAGAAATTAATGAGGGATTAAGAGGCATGAGAAATCTTGCCTCAGACACAACACTTCCTAGCTATGTAACCCTGGGCAAGTCACTTAACTCCAACTGCCTCAGCAAAAAACAAAACAAAAAAGCAAATAAGAAATTTTAGTCTATTCATCTTAGCCTTTCTATAGACAAAGCAGGTCTAGGGTATAATAGGCAAAGGGATTTCACTCAACAAGCATTTATTAATCTCTTACTTTTAGAGGCTGAGCTTAGAAAAACAAAACAGTCCATGCTTTAAGAAATTTGCATTCTATTGAGGGAAACAATATGTTCATAGCTGGGCATGGATAAATAGATGTAAAGTAAACCTAAGGTAATTTAGTCAAGGAGTCAGGAAAGACCTCACAGAGGAGGTTGTAGTGCTTGGGCTGGACTGTGAAGGAGGCTTGGGATGCTAAGAGGTGAAGGTCAGGCAGAATCTCAACAAGGGACACTTTAATCTTACTTTTATAAAGGCAGATTTTTAATGCCAAAAAATTCTATTCCCTATTGACTCAGAGTATTTATTTCATGATAAATCAGACCCCGGGTGTTAAAAAAAAATAAACACTCAGCCTCTGGGAAAGAATGACATATAGGGGCCCAATTTTCAAAACTTGCCAAGAGAATACAAATGTCTGGTCATCCCAGCAGGTCTGAGAGTTTTGGAAGAGGAACAAAGAGAATGAAGCTGACTCCTAGTCATACACCTTACAGCCACCGATAAATAGCTATTGGGCTTGTTGATTTCAACAACCTCCACTGGAATTTGACCACTGTTTGAAGAACACTAGTTTAGCCTAAAGAAGTATCATCTCTAAATTTAGAAATTGTTAGTATTTATCTTGATCATATTTCTGGCTTCAACCTCAAGTATTTCTTGAGCTTTCTGCGATCAGAGGAATGAAGGTTAGCCTGATTTATTGGTCACTCTGGCAACTTGATAAGATTTTTCTGGTCCTCTTTAGTTTTTTTTTAAAGAATAAATTATATGGTCAAAGGATATAAACAGACAATTTTCAGATGAAGAAATTAAAATCATTTCTAGTAATATGAGATGGTGCTCTAAATCACTATTGAGCAGAGAAATGCAACTTAAGACAATCCTGAGGTACCACTACACATCTGACAAATTGGCTGAGATGACAAGAAAAGATAATGATGAACGTTGGAGGGAATGTGAGAAAACTGGGACACTGACACATTGTTGGTGGAACTGTGAATGGATCCAACCATTCTGGAGAGCAATTTGGAACTATGCTCAAAAAGTTATCAAACTGTGTATACCCTTTGATCCAGCAGTGTTTCTATTGGGCCTATATCCCAAAGAGATCTTAAAGGAGGTATTTAACATGTACTTTATTGGATTTGACATATATTTTAATATGTATAACATATATTAGATTACTTGCCATCGAGGGGAGGAGGTGGGTGGAAGGAGGGGAAAATTTGGAACACAAGGCTGTGCAAGGATCAATGTTGAAAAATTATCTATGCATATGTTTTGAAAATAAAAAGCTTTAATTAAAAAAATAAATTGTATTACATGTAACAAAAGACCTATAGCTGAACTTTACATATACTCATAAAAATTGGACTCTTCCTCTTAGATGGGCAAAAGCTGTCCAATTGCCTCAGAAATAGGGGCAAAAAATCTGCCTCAGAAAACAAGCCCAAGTTCTGCCATTTTCTTTGCTAGAAGCTGGGATAATAGAGAATATATTAGTTGTGAAAAAATCTCTGAATCTCCAAAAGGGCATTTACTATTCTGGTGTCATTTTCTCACTCTACAAATTGACTGCCATAAGGGTGATATATTGGAAAGAACTTTGGAGACTATCTAGTCCAACCCCAAACTGGACAATAATCCTTTCTAGCCTTTGCTTTGCTTTGAAGACTGGTATGAGAGGAGACTATTCTTTTAGGGACAGCTTTGTAAAACAAAAGTTTTTTTCTGATATCAAAACCAAATTTGCCTCTTTTCATTTTCCTTACTTTTTTCCTGGTTCTATCCTCCAGGGAGTTGATCAATTAATCAACAAGTATTTATTAAGCACTTATGTGCCAGGTTCAGTGGTAAGGACCAGAAATACAAAGAAAGACCAAACTAATTCCTCCCCTCAAGGAGCTCCCATGATAAATACAGGAGATAAAATGTAAATAAATGTAAGCATATAAGGTACATGGAAAGAGGACAGAAGTAATCTTTAGTGCACAAGACTCTAGCAGCTGGAATTCAATGGATGAGGAAGCTGGGAAAGATAGAAGATGGTATGAGATCTAATTCTTAAAGGAAGCTAGGGATTCTAAGAGAGAGAGGTGAGGAAGAAGATCATTTCAGATATGGGAATTGGCAAAGGCCCAGATAGAGAAGATGCAATGTTTATTTAAAAAGCATTGCTTTAGTCATTGGAAGCTGTTATTAATGATATCAGGTGCCAATGAATCAAACCTTTCAAGGGCAGGAATAGTTCAAAAACTGATGTCCGAAATCTCGACAGAGACTCACTGGGTATCTCCAAGGAGACTGTGCAGTGCAGTGTTAGGGTGTTATATTTGGAGTCAGAAGTCCTGGGTTTGGACGCTTGTTTTGTCACTTACTCTCTTTTTGATGTTGGTCAAATAACTTAATCACCTTGGGCCTCAGTCTCCCCATCAGAAAAATAAGGACATCTGACTAGATGACATTTAAGGTTTCCATGGGGAAAAGTAGGGGAAGAAACATTTTTTCTTTGTGATTATATTGAAAATATAGGGAAGAAAAGATTAAAGTTTTGAAATATAAAACATCATTAGGACCATTTCTTCTGAAAAATACTTATTTCTAGAATGATAATTAGTATAGTTGATAGAGTCCTGTACTTACAATATAAATTAAAATCTAGACTCAGATACTGGGCAAGTCTCTGCCTCAGTTCCTTTATCTATAGAAAAACAACTTGCCAGAGCTGTTATAAGGATCAAAGGAGGTACCATATGTAAAGCACTTTGCAAATGTTAATATGCTATTCAAATGCTAGCTATTATTATTGTTATTATTAACACTTCTGCCTTGACACATTTTCCAGACCAATCTTAAGGATAATAATAATAGCTTACATTTATTTAATACTTTTGTACATTATCACCTTTGATCTCACAACCACCCTGTGACTATGCTATAATTATGCAGTTTTACTGGTGAGGAAACTGAGACTTAGAAAAATTAAATGACTTGCCCAGGATCACACAACTAGATGAGCTCTAAACTGACTATGCCACAGGCAATCTAGGAGACCACATGGGTCATTCAAATTTTCCTATGATGCTGCTGATATTTGACCTTATATTAGTCTAAAAAAACTCTGCAACTTTTCTCACATGTGAGAGAAGTATAAAGATTCTTTGATACTTTAAGGATTTTATCAGTATATTCCTTCTTTTTATTATTGAAGTTGAGAGACCTGCTAAAGCTTACTTACATGATTCTCTGTGAGATTCTGGGACAGAAAAAAAAATAACATTAGTCTTTCCAGTGGTGAGCCTTCCCTCTTAACTAAGTACGTTTTCAGATAATAGACATGCAAACCATTTCTCCCCAAGTCTTTCCAGTCTTGCAGGACTTTTTAGAGACTGTGTTCATTTGGCCCACTCAGCCTTCAAGAACCTAAGCTCACTAATTTGGAGCTATGTCCCAAAGGCTGTAAAAATGTGCATATTCTTTGATCCAGCAGTACTACTAGTAGGTCTGTATCCCAAAGAGATCATAAAAGAAAGAAAAGGACCCACATGTGCAAAAATGCTTATAGCAGCCCTTTTTGTAGTGGCAAGGAGCTAGAAACAGTGGTTGCCCAACAGCTGGAGAATGGCTGAATAAATTATGGTATGCGAATGTAATGGAATATTATCACTCTGTGAGAAATGATGAGCAGACTAATTTCAGAAAATCTTGGAAAGACTTATATGAACTGATGCTGAGTGAAATCAGCAGAGCCAGGAGAATATTGTACACAACAAGAAGAAGATTGTGTGATGATCAACTGGGAAGGACTTGGATCTTTTCAACAGTGAGTTTGATTCAAGGTGATTTCAATAGACTTGGGATGGAAAGTCCCATCCATATCGAGAGAGAGAGAGAGAGAGAGAGAGAGAGAGAGAGAACTGTGGAGATTGAATGTGAATCAAAGTGTAGTATTTTCACCTTTTGTTGTTGCTGTTTGTGCTAGATCTGTGGAAAATACAAAGCTCAGCTAAGAGACTGTTTTCTTCTTAAATCCTAAGAACCTTTCAACGGCTCCCACTGATGCAATGGGAGGACCTTTCACTTGTGGAGTATCACAGATTGGATTTGGGAAGATTTAAGCAACTGGTGGCAGGAACATTAGGCTTCAAGTTGGCACTAGCTCTACGGTAGCAGATATTGGTAGCAGCAATAAGTAGTGGGGGAGAGAGGCCTCAGTAGGAAAAGTCCTAAATTTATGGAACCAAAGTACTTGGCACATGAACAAAGCTTAGCTACTCTCTATTACCAAAATGTTAGGGGAAAAGTTGCAGGAGAAAGGGTTTTCAAGACATTTGGAAGAGGAATGGGAGATCAAGGTAGGAAAGTCCTTTGCATTGATAGCTATGCAATAAATATTTGATGCTTACCTGAATCTATAGTCAAATATTCCTGATTCTTCTGCTCCTATCTTCTTCCCTCTGTGATTTCCTTTGACTCCTAATGTTTTTTTTTCTCCTTTTCTTTACTCATCTGTTCCTTCCTTTTCTATTTCCTTGTTTTTTTCTGAAGAACCCTATTAAAGTCAGCAAGGTGTGGTATACATTTAGTTGGCTGCAGGATACAGGTTTTCGTGTTGTAAGTTTGCATCTCAAACTTAGGAGTGAAATAAGTTCCATTTACTGTGAATTCATCCACTTATAACATTTAAAACTACGATCTCTACATGGACATTTCAAGCTCTGTCTGATTTTTTCTCTTGCCTGTCTATTGGCTCCTTCCTTCTCTCTTGCCTACAAATATGCACATTTCCCTCATCCTCTTAAAAAATGATCCTGCTTTCCTAACCAACTATTGTCCTCTATCTCTCCTTTCTTTTACAGCTAACCTCCTAGAGAAAGCCTGTGACCATTGCTTTCTTTTCTTTTTTTTTTTTTATTAAAGCTTTTTATTTGTATAACATGTATGGGTAGTTCCCCAGCACGGATCTTTACAAAGCTTTCCATTACAAATTTTACCCCCAGTCTCCTCCCCTCCCCTAGATGGCAGGAAGTCCACTACATGTTAATAATGTTGAAATGCTTGAGAAGTTATGCAAGAAAAATCCTATCTACAAGAAAAAAAAAGAATCAGAGAAAGGCAACACAATGCAAGCAGATGTCAATAGAGATCATGAAAATGTTACGTTGTGGTCCATATTTCATGTCCCTCTTTCTGGGTGTATATGGTTTTCTTCAGTGAACAATTGGAACTGGTTTGAGACAATTCTTTATTGCAGAGAGCCATGTCCATCAGAATTGATCATCATGTAATATTGTTGTTGCTGTGTATGATGATCTCCTGGTTCTGCTCGTTTTACTCAGCATCAGTTCATGCAAGTCCCTCCAGGCCTCTCTGAAATCATCCTGCTGGTCATTTCTTACAGAGCAATAATATTCCATAATATTCATATACCATAATTTATTCAGCCACTCTCCAATTGATGGGCATCCCTTCAGTTTCCAGTTTCTAGCCACTACAAAAAGGGCTGCCACAAACATTCTTGCACATGTGGCTCCCTTTCCCTCCTCTAAAATCTCTTTGGGATATAGGCCCAGTAGAAACACTGCTGGGTCAAAGGGTATGCACAGTTTGACAACTTTTTGAGCATAGCTCCAAATTGCTCTCCAGAATGGTTGGATCCATTCACAATTCCACCAACAATGTATTAGTGTCCCAGCCCTCCCACATCCCCTCCAACATTCATCGTTGTCTTTTCCTGTCATTTTAGCCAATCTGACAGGTGTGTAGTGGTACCTCAGAGTTGTCTTAATTTGCATTTCTCTGATCAATAGTGATTTGGAGCAACTTTTCATATGACTAGAAATAGTTTTAATTTCATCATCTGAAAATTGTCTGTTCATATCCCTTGACCACTTATCTATTGAAGAGTGGCTTGAATTCTTATATATATGAGACAATTCTCTATATATTTTAGAAATGAGGCCTTTATCAGAACCATTAAATGTAAAGATGATTTCCCAATTTGATGCTTCCCTCCTAATCTTGTCTGCATTTGTTTTGTTTATACAGAAACTTTTTAACGTAATATAATCAACATTATCCATCTGGTGTTCAATTAGGAGTTCCAGGTCTTCTTTGGACATAAATTTATTCCATCTCCACAGGTCTGAGAGATAAACTATATTACGTTCCTCTAACTTGCTTACAGAGTCCCTCTTTATATCATTGCTTTCTTTTCAATCACTCTCTGCTAAACCTTGGCTTATCTCAAAAGAACAAAGGTCAAAAAAACCCAGATCCACTATTCTTATAGAGGGCAAATAGAGGAGGTTGGGATTGAGGGGAAAAGGGGCAAGTTTTAATAAGAAGATAAGGAAGATAAGATGTAGTGGAAAGGACATTGTACCTAGAGCTCTATCAAAGTGCTTTGGCTATAATAGGAACTTGATAAACTATATTTTGTATAGAATCAAAACACTTTAAAAAATGCACTAAATTAAACAAACTAAAACCCTGATTTTAAATTGCTTCACCACTTCCCATCTGCCCTTCATCTCTCACCTAAACCATCATAATGGCTTCCCAATTGGACTTGGTTCAAGATCTCTGACCAATCTATCCTCCAGATGCAGCTGTCAAAATAATCCACATTTAATTGTACCATTCTATGGCTCGAGAAGGTCCAGTGGCTCCCTCCTGATAAAATACAACCTGTTCCATTTGGCAGAGCTCCTCACAATCTGGTTCTGGCTGACCTTTCCAGCCTTACCTGCACATTACTCACATTCATGTGCTCAGTTGTCTAGCCTTATTGACTGATTTGCTATTTACTGTACATCACATCCCATTTTCATTCAGACTGCTTTTGCATATGTAGGCTATGTCCTATACCTGAAACAGAGTACTCTACCTCCACCTCCACTTCATGGGCTCCCTACCTTCTTCCAGGGCCCAGTTCAAGTCTTATGGTTCACACAGGGCCAATCCTGATTCTCCTACAAAAATTAAGCTTTCTGCAATCTCTTTTTATTTATCTGTGTGCATATTCTCTCTTCTATATAGAATATTAAGCTTTTTGAGGGTCTGTACTGTTTCGTTTTTGCCCTTGTATCTCCAGTGACGTGCACAGAATCATGATTCACAGTAGACATTTAACAAGATGTTTGTTGAATAAGAATGAATTCTGCCATTTATTAGCTGTATTAAGCAAGTCATTTAACCTTGTGCAGTTCAGTCTGTACAGGTGGAGTTGTTGTTGTTGATTGTCCATTCTTATAGAGGAACAGAGATAGGGTTTATGGGCTAGATTTCTTTTTTTAAGAACTATGTCTTAAAAACTGTGGTAATAATCTCTCAAGGGATATTGTTTGAATGATATAATTTGGGGAAAGTATTTTATAAATCTAGAGTACTTAAATTAAAATTCTCAGTATTGTTATCATACAGAGATTGAGCATAACTCAATGTCCTAAATTTAATCTGCCAATCTAACCCAATCTAATTAGCATTCCTTAAGCATCTACTCTATAAGGGATTGTGTTCCTTTTCTATACAGTTCTATACAGGTCTCCAGAAACCAGAATATAGAATTCATTCTTATAATTATTCAAGACTTGAACTGAGCCCTGGAGGAAGGTAGGGAGTCCATGAAGCAGAGGTGGAGGTAGAGTACTCTGTTTCAGGTGTAGGACACAGCCTACATATGCAAAAGCAGTCTGAATGAAAATGATATAATATAGGCTCTCATCACCTCATACCTAGACTGTTAGAATAGCCTGCTGGTTTGTCTTTTTTAATTCTCTCCTCCTGTCCATCTTCTACTCAATTTATTAAAGGATATTACTAAAGCTCAACACTGACCATGTCACCTTCACTATTGAATAAACCCTAGTTACCTGTTACCTTCCTGAGCAAATATACAATTTTCTATTTGAGTTTTAAAGCTTTTAATAACCTAGCTTTTTTCTAACTTTTCCACTCTTCTGATATTTAACTCCCCTCTGTAATCCAGTGCTTTTGTGCTGTTCTTTATACAAGCCACTCCATCTCCAGGCTGAATATTTTCACCTGCTATTCCCCTTGCCTTGAATACTCTTTCACCCTCTCTTTTTCCCTCTTTCTCCCTTCTTTTTTCTCCTCCTCTCTCCTTTTCTCTCTCTCTCTCACCTTCTCCTTCTGTTTCTCTTCCTCTCCTCTTCTCATCCCCTTTCTCCCCCTCTTCCCTTTTCTAGACATTTGCTAGATATAAAATTGTGAAATAGTTATTTCAACCCTCTGAACCTGTTTCATCATTTCATGACATGGATAATAATATGTGCAATATCTATTTCAATGTGATAGGTAGGAGATAGATTTATGTGGGAAGGGATATTAGAGGGCAGGTGGCCCAACTCCTTCACTTTACAGGTGAGGAAAATAAGCCCCAGAGAAGACTAACTGTACAGGTAGTAAGGGATAGAACTGAGATTGGAACGTTTGAGAACATCAAACCCTAAGCTCTTTCTTCTGTATAATGATGTATCTCTTACAGGGCTTTTATGAGAAAAATGCTGTTAACCTTGCAGTGCCATATAAATATGATTTATTTATAATTTCTGCCAGAAGTCTCTAATGTTGGTTACTTTCACTGAGCACTTGGACGAAGACACAGGCATATTTTTCAGATATTTAGGTCACATGAATTTGGGAGAGATGAAAAAATGCTAATAACAGTCAAGATTCAAAAAGAATCGAATCTGGTCACTAATCCAGGACAGTACAATGGGACAGACCTAGGAAGATGAAATTCAATACAGATCAATACAAAGTCTTGCAAGGTTAAAAAAATAAATTGCATAAGAATAAGACAAGGTAAGATATGTTTAAAAATAGCTCATGTCAAAAATATTTAAGAATTAGTTGACTGTAAACTTAAGTAAACTAATAAATAGCAGTATTTAGTTGCTCAAAAAAAAAGAAAAAACAAAACAAGCACCAAACTAATGGCAACTACTGGCTACATTGGTACTAGCACAGTATCCAGAACAAGGGAAGTGGTCATACTCTATATTCCTCAGATCATATCAGAGGTATTATGGTCAAGGCTGAGCTCAACATGTTAGGAAAGTGATTGGCAAATTGGAGGGTCTCTGGCAAACTCAGAATCATGTCATCAAAGGAATAGCTGAAAGAACTGACCATATTTAATCTAGAAAAGACAAGACTTAGAAAGAACATGATTTTTATTTTTTTATTTTTTTTAAATTAAAAAAAATTTTAATAACATGATTTTTTAAAAGAAACAAGATGTATACATATTGCTCTAATTGTTGTTTTAAAATCCCAAATCATCTGGCATGTAGAAGAGGAATAAGGTAATCAATCACTGGAGCTCCAGAGTGCAAAATCAGGAACTAGGGAGTTATGAGGACACAAATTTTGGCCTGGTACGTAGAAGAACTTCCAAAAAACATTAAAATAGTTCCAAAATAGAATAAACTGACTCAGGGAGAAGGGTGTTTGTTTTTTTAGCACAGCAGAATTCAAGCAGAGACTAGATCGGCACCGTTGGAGATATCAATAAGCATTCAATCAATCAGTACATATTTGTTAATACCTACTATATGCTGGGTACTGTGCTAAACCTTGACTATAGAGAGGATTGCAGCATGGGCTGGGAGATTGGACAAGAAAACCTCTTAAATCTGAGATTATATGATTCTTAAAGCTATAATAACAAATATAGTTTTTGTAAGGATGAAATGAGAAAACAGATGTGAAAGTACTTAAAAAAGCACAAATAAAAGGTGTTAAACTCTACAGAACACACAGCACAAAAATACCAAGTAATAACAGTGCTGAGAACAAACTAGCACAGTCCTTACACTGACCCTTTTAAGTCTGAGAGGCAATAGAAGATGGGCAACTAAGATTCTATCAAAATTAGCTCCAGTTTACTTATTTCACCTTTTCTTCTCCTTTCTGTGAGGGAAAATGTTCAGCAAAGAATCAAGAATCTGAAGACCTGTGTTCTAGTCTCTGTCTACCACTAAGTATGGGTTTATTCAGCCATTTTTTGTCCTGTCTGACTCCTCAGGATCCTATTTTTGGATTGTCTTGGGAAAGGTATTGGAGTGATGTGTCATTTTCTTCTCTAATGAGGAACTAAGGCAAACAGAGTTAAGTGACTTACCTAGTTAGTAAGTATCTGAGCTCAGATTTGTACTCAGGAAGAATCTTTCTGACTCCAGGGCTGGCACGCTATCCAAATGTGGTACCAAGTACCATAGCTGAACTAGGTAGGTGATTGTCATATAATTTATTTGAGAATCAGTTTCCCCATCTTGCAGAGACAGCTAGGTTAACCCACATTCAAATTTAATCTCATATATATATGTGTGTATGTGTGTATATATATGTGTGTGTGTATATGTATGTGTATATAATATATATATATATATAAATATAATATATTATAAGAAAGTCATTTAACCTTTTCAGCTTCAGTTTTCTCCTCAGTAAAATGAGAAAAATAAGAGCTCTTAGCTCTTCCAGTTGTTGTGAGGATAAAATGAAATATTTATTCAGTATTTTGCAAACCTTAAAGTGCTACCTAAATACTAGCAATTATTATCTATAAAATGATGGGTTTGAACTGGATCATCTCTAGTTTACTACTGGTTCTAAGATCCTAATTGCTTTCATTACTGTGCTCACCTTAGCTTAGCGACATTTTCCATCTCCTTCATTTAACAAAGTACCCTGAGGCACCTTCTACAATTTCATGGAGAGATTTCTCATTCACATGAAACTTCAAAGATTATGTCAAAGCACAAGCAGGACTTGCCAAATCAGTTTGTTTCAGTTTTTCATTGTCTTAAAGTCTCTGATTCTAGCTATTTTTTTTTCCATCTTAAAACGTATCTTTTTTAGGGCAGCTAGGTGGCTCAGTGGATAGAGCACCAGCCCTGAAGTCAGGAGGACCTGAGTTCAAATTTGGTCTCAGACACTTAACATTCCCTAGCTGTGTGACCCTGGGCAAACCACTTAATTGCCTCAGCAAAAAGCAAAAAAACAAAAACAAAAAAACACCCACAAACAAACAAAAAAGAAACCGTATCTTTTTTAGTTGAAATTTCAGTAGGGTGAATCCTACCCTTATGTTATATTCTCTTTCTTATTCCACACTGCTTCACCACAATATTCCTTAATGCTTGTATATGGATGAAATTAGGTTACAGTAAATATCATGAAGGAGAAAAGAGGTTAAAAATACTACAACAGGGGATGGAGTCCAAAGCTTCCTTTCTCCTTGGGGAATCATAATTATGAGTTGATTGCAGCTCAACTCTTAGGGAAGCTTTTGGGCTCACCATCCTGGTGACTTCTATTAAAATGGTGACCTTTAGGATTCAAAGGAAGATCAGAACAAAGCTAGATGGTCAGAGCCCAGAAGATGAGCCTAAAGGTACCAGATAAAAAGGTTTTTTTCTTGAAATATCCATGCATATTCATGATTACATGCATATGAAGTTCAGATTATTATTTTTTTCCCAAAACATTAGTTAGTTACTTTTTTATTTCTCTTGACTCTTCTTACCATATTTACTACCTGAGTTTCAGTAGAATGGTCCCAAGAATACTACCAAGAATACAGAGCTAATATTACTGGCTTTAGAACTGGAATGGTTCTTAGAGGGGTTACAATCCAATTCTCTCATTTTACATGTGGAGGCACTAAGCCCCTGAGAGAGGAAGTGTTCACACTGTAGTAGGAATAAGGTCTAGTCTGTCCCTACCCCCATTCAGCTGACAAAGCACAGGGCTGACTGTGTCACTAAACTCCAGTGACTTCCCATCACCTCTGAGATCAAATGTAAAAACCTTTGTTTCGCCTTCAAGGTCCTTTGAATTGAACTCCGTTTATCTTTCCAGTCTTCTTATATTTCACTTCCCTTCATGATCCAGAGATACAGCCTTTTGCCTGTTCCTTGAACAAGACACTCCATTTCTTCACTGACAATTTTTACTAGCTCTCTCCCATGCCTGGGATTCTCTCCCTCCTCATATGGGCTCCTGATCTCCTTCAAGTTCTATGAGAAATTTTTTTTTCCATACCTCCCCTTAATTCTAGTGCGTCTGTTTATTAACTCCAATTGATTTTCTATATAACTTGTTTGTAAATAGTTGTCTTCCCATCAAACTATAAACTCCTTGAGAGTAGGAACTGTTTTTTACTTTTCTTCTTTTTTAAAAAAGCTTTTTATTTTTCATGGACAATTCTTCAACATTAGCCCTTGCAAAACCTTGTGTTCCAATTTTCTTCCCTTCCCCCATGCCCTCGCCTAGATGGCAAGTAGTCCAATATATGTTAAACATGGTAGAAATATATGTTAAATCCAATATATTTATACAATTATGGTGCTGCACAAGAAAAATCAAACCAACCAGTAAAAAAAAAAAAGAAGCAAAATTAAATGCAAGCAAACAACAACAAAAAAGAGTGAAAATGCTATGTTGTGAACCACATGCAGTTCCCACTGTCCTCTCTCTGGGTGTAGATGGCTCTCTTCATCACTGAACAACTGGAACGGTTTACCTTTCTTTTTACCTTTTTACCTTTCTAATTTCAGGGATTAGTCTAGTGCCTATGACTAATAGGTACTAAATTTTCATTGAATGTAAAATGAAATCTGTTATTTGTCTAACACAGTTGGGTTGGTTCTATGTGGGAAAAGAGTAAAGAGCATTAACAATAGTATTTATAATTTGTATTCATTCAATTAGACAGTTAATAAGTATTAATCAAATATTTCCTGTATGCCAGATGCTAGGATAAAACTACAAAGAATATTTCCTTTTTAAATTACATTTTTTAAATTAACAAAATTAATATCCTCTCCCTCCTACCCATCCCCATTGGTTAAAAAAAAAAAGGAAAAACAAGTCTGTTAACAAATATGCATAATCAAGCACAATCCATGTCCATTATTTCTTAATGCCAAGGTTAAACAGGTAACATCACAGGTAGGATTTGAATTTAGATCCTGTGACTTCAATGTTAATGCCTCTTTTTTTCTGTCCTGTACTTCTTCCTTAACAAGATATTGTCAAAAGTGGGGTATAAAATCATGCCTTGGGGAAACCATCACCTTAATACAGCCAATTAGTATAGTTTCAATTCTCCTTCATAATACAAACCAGCTGAGAAAGAGAATGGAACAAGGCAAAGATAGGGTGAAATGCCCTTTGTATGAAAACCAAAGTAATTTTTTTTTTTTTTTTTTTTTGCTTTTTTGCTGAGGCAATTGGGGTTAAGTGACTTGCCCAGGATCACACAGCTAGGAAGTATCTGAGACCAAATTTGAACTCAGGTCCTCCTGACTTCAAGGCTGGTGCTCTAACCACTGCGCCACCTAGCTCCCCCCAAAGTAATTTTTATGGCTTGATTATAAGGCTACAGGAATGAAAATCCATTGTTCCCTCTCCCTTGGAGTAGATGAACTATGGCTGAGTGGTCTGTCACCTGTCAGGGAACCTATGGAAGTAATTCCTGCCTTTGGTGAGACTCTTTTGACTATCTGACAAAACACTACAACCTACCAAGAGCTTGAGAGAAGGAAGGAGAGCCTTTAATAGTCACCTGTTACAGCCAACAGACATCTTTCCCAGCACTGATAGTCTGCCCAGATTGATTCCTGAGTAGTTATCAAACTCCCACTTCCCAAGCCAAAGCTTCTGAAACCCCAACTATCATCATACAAACCTCCTCCCCCCGGTCCCACTTGCCTGCTCCTTCATTCTCATCCCCACCAACCTAACCTCCCTCCAACATCATTCTTTCTTTTTTTTCTTTTTTCTTTCTTTATTTTTTCTTTGCAAAACATATGTATGGGTAATTCCCCAACATTAACCCTTACAAAGCTTTCTGTTACAAATTTCCCCCCCTACTCCCCACCCCTCCCCTAGAAGGCAGGATATCCACTACATGATTAACCATCTTCTTTCACTGTGCTCTCTGGAATGTCGGGCCCATAGTTAACAAACTTGCTTTCATCTTAAACCTTTTCTTACCTCAATCCCTGTATTTTATGACTCTTGTTGAGACCTAACTTTTTTCTGATGATACTGAACCCTTGGCCATATGTACCAGTATGGGTTACATTATAGCCTAGTTCACTGTTGGTGAGGAACCCAAAGATTCTGTACTCCTTCTATTTCTAGACTTTCTCTCTACCACCAGCACTCAGAAACCGCTTCTTCTGAGTTGTAAATTTGTGGTCCCAATCAACATTCTGGACATTGTCATTTACTGACCCCTAGTACATACTTCCTTTTTTTTTGATGAATTCAGTGATTGGTTCCCAAATTCTCTTCAGTCTTTCTCCTCACACACTATAGGACTTCAACAGACACATTAATATTTCAACACACTTGTTAATACTTTTCAAACCCTATGACTATGCTCCTCATTTCATCCAGGCTACATACTTCCATGTAAATGAACTCCAAAATTCCTTTAGCTGATCATAATCTTTTGTCATTCTATCTTTCCCTTGGTTTTACAAACCCTTCTTCATCTTCAGTGTGACTTCTAATGCCTCCACCTCTCAATTCTTTTCCAGTCATCACCCCTGCTCTGACTATTTTCTCTCTTTCCTATCTTGAATCTTACAAAGACTATCCTCTACATTCAAGTCCCTTACCCCCTTATTCTGTCGTTGATCATGACTTATGGAACTCAGCTTTGGATTACATTTACCTTTGCTATCGTTCACATGCTAATGAATAGAATTGGAGAAAAATCATGAAACTATTCTGACTAGGTCCACAACAAATTTATGTTACCTAATTTCCTTCAGGTCCTTTTATACTTTCCTAATCCATTTGCTATCCTTCTCAGTTTAGTAGCTATTCCAAGCTTTTTCATTCCTTATCAAGCTTACTCAGCTCAAATCCCATATTCCATAGGAAGCTTTTTTTTTTTTTTGGTTCATCACCTTCCCCATTTTCCCTCCTCCATCTCTCTCTGTCTCTATCTCTCTTTCTGTATACATATACATATATGTGTACATATATCTATATATATTCCTTCTTTCAGATATTTCTTTCATTTATAATATATATTTTAAATAAACAATTGTTTTTGCTATATAGTTTCCCCCAATAGAATGTGAGTTCCTTAAAAGAAGGGACTAAGTTTTTAACCTTTCTCTATTCTCAGGACTTAGCAGAGCACATAATAAATGCTCAATAAATGCTTGTTGATTGGCCATCTTGATCCCATTCCTTTCATGTTGTCTGTGATTACATTTCTATTCCATCTTTGCCAAGTCCACCCAAAGGCCTTAGAATTCTAGACTGATAGAACTTGAAGGGACCTTAAAGATTATTTAATTCAATCCTCTAATTTTAGAAACAAAGAAATTGGGGCTTATCGAGGTCAAATAATTTAATTGTAGATCACTAGTTAATGGAAGAGTAAGAAGCAAAAAACAGGTGTCTTGAATCCCATTTCAGTGAAGCACCTATGATATAAGAAAGAGACAGAAAGACAGATAGACAGAAAAACACAGAGAGCCAAAGAGAGAGAGAGAGACAGAGACAGAGACACAGAGACACAGAGTGTATTGTACTTGAATGGAAAGAACTGGATTTGGATCCAAATTCTGATAGCTATGAACTACCTTTGTAATCTTGAGAAATTGATTTCACTCTTCTGAGTTCTGTTCCCTCTATCAAATGAAGAGGATTAGATTATCTGGAAGATCCTTTTCAGCTCTAATGATAGAAAGTTCTGGAGTTCTTTCTATAATGTAACTTCATGAGATTATGTTTATGAGGAACTGAAAGGCATTTTTGAAGAGTTCATCAATATGGAGGCAGAGTATGGTGCTATATAATCTATTTCCCCAGGTAATTCAGCCCAGATTCTAACAAAAAATTGAAACCAGGACTCTGTGCTCAGTGGATTCTCTGCTTCTCTACCATCAAAATTAGTAAATATTTAAAATAATTATTTGGTGCTAGAACAGTCTGAAGACCTGGAGCATAAAAAATCATTTCACCAAATGGATATTAAGTAATAGTTTATTTTAGGGTCTAGGGCCATGAGGGCTGGCTCTAGTGTCCACAGACCTGAGTTCAAATTCTGACTCTTCCATGACTAAAAGCAAGTCATTTAACCTCATGAGGCTTCAGGTTCTCATTAGTAAAGTAAACTGACCTCTGAGATCCTTTCCAGTTCTTAATGTATGATCAGTTCTAACCAATTCTACATTCAAGCAGGGCACTGAGTGAAACAATTTTAATTCCCTTCTTTTGCCAAGGAGAGAAGCTTTTGCTTAGGTCAAAGTCATGCTAAGGCTTACCCAAGACTTCCCCAGCAGAAAAACTGGTTGGTTCACTATTGCTGGCCAAGACGAGATTCTCTTTCTGACCTTCATTGACTAGAAACTAATCATTTAGGCACCTTGCTTTGTGTAGAATTGTCAAAAGGGAAATTCTATAGGAACTCCAACAGAAAAGATTAGCAAGAACTTAGTGAAGCCTAGCCAAGCATCTACTCACTCCTAAGATGTCAAGAATAACTGCTCTATTCGTCATGGAGATTTCTTGAGGTTCTGTCTTTGAGAGGGAGGAAGGGTTTCATTCATTGCCAGGTGTACCAGAACTGCAGTATGTGTGTGTGTGTGTGTGTGTGTGTGTGAGAGAGAGAGAGAGAGAGAGAGAGAGACACACACACACACACAGACAGAGAGAGACAGAGAGACAGAGAGACAGAGAGAGAGAGGGAAGGAGGGGAAAAGGAAGGGGAAAAGGGAGGGGAAGAGGGAAAGAGAGTGTCTTAGAGGGATGAGGGGGAACATGACAGAGGATGGGGAATTCTTTTCTTAGTACCTCTGAAGCAATTTTTTGGAAATCATGTGTATAATTTGAGGAATGTTAAAAGACCAAACGAAAACCTACTTCTATGCTCATATATAATCCTGATATAGTGAGAAGCTAAACCTTCAAAAGCTGTTATTACTCCTAGATGATCCCTGCTGGCCAATGATATCTTAAGATGAATAGAATATAAGTGGAGAGACATCCCCAGCTATTTTAAAGAAAATCCTGATAGAGAAATCTGGCTAGAAAGAAAAAACTCCGAGACATTAGTAGAAAGGGATATTACCTATTATTCTAGTCATTTACATAGGGGAGACGGAGGTCTAGAGAAGAAAGGATATAACTTATCTATGACCATATGATTAGTTAGTGGCAAAGTTTAGTATTAAAATTTTTTCTTTCAAAGGTTTCTTTGATTCATAGCCTAGTGCTCTTTACACTTAATGACGTCAGTCCTGACCTTGGCACTAAATTAGTAGTAGCAATGGTATAAAGCATAGAAAAAGAATTGTTGTATCAAGGATGCTGATAAAAATCTGATTTCCAAAATATATAGGTCATTGACACACATTTAAGACTGATTCATTAGACAAATGGTCAAAGGATATGAGCAATTTTCAAAAGAAGACACACAGAATAACAATAACCATGTTTTAAAAGTAATAAATCATTAATAAGAGAAATGCAAATTACAGTTCTTAGATTCCCCTCATACTTATTTTGTTGGCAAAATGATAAAATATAAAAGATTAAAATAGTTATTGTTGGAGGAACTGAGGGAAGATAGGCACACTAACATACTGTTTGTAAAATTGGAAGTTAGTACAATCATTCAGGAAAAAAAATTCAAAATTATACAAGAAAAACCACTACATCAATTGTATTTTTTGAACCAGTAATTCTTCTGTTGGACATAAAATCTCAAGGAGGTCAAACATACAAAAAATAACCCCACCAACAGTTCTTTTATGGAAACAAAATTGATTGAGGGATGGCTAAAAACAATTTTGGTATATAAAATAAAAGCAATAAAATTGCATTGTAAGGAATACTGAATATGAAGAATTTAAAAAAGGGAAGATATGTATGAACTGAGGCAGAACAAAGAAAGCAGATGCAGGAGAACAATGTACATAACTACAATAGCAATAAATAAATACAATAAAAGGTAATTGAACTCATTAAATACACTGATCAATATTGATCCCAGAGGGCAGACAAACAATTTGGTTCCTTCCTCTTAGAGAGGCTGGAGACTACCAGGACAGGATGATGTAGATGCTGTATTGATTAATTTTGCTGCTCTGTTTTTCTTTATTATAAGGAGTTGGGAGAAGGGAAGTGCTATCAGGCAAGAGTAATGTAAAAAGTGAAAGACATCGATATAACTTTTTTGTTAAGCATTGTTGTTAAAAATTACGTGAGGTTGAATTCTACTTATGGCGATTACTAGTTGTATGATTATAAACAGTTCGGTTTCTGTGAGTTTCTCTTTCCTCACCTATAAAATAGGTGTATATATATACATATATATACGTATATATATATATATATAAAATAAAATAAAATAATAAAACTTCTATTTCCTCATAAGGTTGTTGGGAGAATCAAATGAGTAACGTTTATGAAAAACTTTCAAAACTTCACAGGGCATATAAGTGGTAGCTGTTATGCCACAAGGGCTTGGAGAAAAACAAGAGGGAAAAGAGGAAACAAGAGCAGGCATTAAATTGGCTGTATGGCAAGACTGTGAACCTGTCGGGTTCTCACTTTCCTCACTTTTAAAACGAGAGGTTTGAGAAGATGAGCTCTCGGGTGCCCTCCAGGGCTGCAATCCCAAGATTCTGCCCAGAGGTGTAGAAGCACCCAGCCCCACCAGATCCTCCCCACTCGTCTGCCCAAGGAGCCTGCCATTTGTTCAGACTTGCTCACCAGTTTTCCATCCCCACCCTCCTTCAGCCCCCAGAGGCCAAGTTCTGCTGGCCGCAGCTCACAGCAGCAGCAGCATCCCCACTGGGCAGAGGCAGCTAAGGCTGCTGGGAAGTGCCCATAATGGTAAAGCGTGTCAGCTCCGCTGAGGGGCGGCCAGCGGCAGCCCGAGCCCAGGCCAGATCGGCCAGCTCCCTCCGCCCCTGACCACGTGCCCAAGCCCAGCTCTGCCGGATTTCACAGAAGGGAGCCCCAAATGCGGATGCGTCTGTGCCCTGGAAACCTGCAGCGCTTTCCGCTCCTGCCCTACTGGGTCTAAGCACGGAGGAAGGGAAGCCATTCTCCTTGTACCTGATTCTGTCCTTCTCTGCCCTCTGGAGCTCCTCGTTTCTCTCCAGGACCTGCAGGATCTGCCTGGCTTCTTCATCATTTAAGAAACTGAAATCAAACCCCTGAGGAACTTTGGTCATTTTCTCCGGGGTGTAGCATTGACATTTAAGGTCCTTTGGCACCTCTTGCTAAGTTGACATTGTCCGAGGCATTAAAAATACCTTCCTGAGCCTGGTCCCCTAGCCAATAGTAAGCCTTCTTTCTCTGGGAGTCTGAAACCACACTACTCTGGCACTACCCACACCTACAGGGCTCATTTTGACAACACCTTAATGACACAATTCTCTGTGCCTGACCAACCAAGACTCACCAGGGAGGCCCCCCGGGGAGAGGGAGCCAATCTCTTTGCAAAGGGGCGGGCTCCTACCTGCCTTTTCCTTCCACCCCCTTCCTTAGGATTGTTAAACAAACATTCTGTACCTCGGTTCTGCCGAGGAGGGAGGCTAAGACTTTAAATATTTGCTTGAAATACCGGACATGGAAGTGTTTGCCTTGGCTCTGCTCGGTGGTAGCAGAACCCCAAGCATGGTTATTAGAGGAATTTTAAAAGGGAATTGAGGTCATGTTAGATCTGTAATTAAAGTCTTCCCTTTCAACAAATGCCTACAAGTCTCCAGGATAAAGGTAGTACAGCAAAACAGAAATAATTGAAATCAAAGGAAGAATTCCCCATTTAAAAGACTAGAGAGAGACAGAGAGACAGAGAGAGACAGAGAGAGATAGGGAGACACAGGGAAAGAGAGACACAGAGAGAGAGAGAGAGAGAGAGAAAGTCAGAGACAGAGACAGAGATACAGAGATAGAATAAGAAAGAGAGAAAG
>JAJPUD010002113.1:255049-304387 GCA_023553655.1 Myrmecobius fasciatus | reverse complement strand
TACAAGTCACTCATTCTTTTGACCTTAGAATACTTATTAGTAAAATGAGAGGGTTTGGATTAAATGATTTATAAAGTCCTTTACAATTGTGTGGGGTGTGTGTATGTGTGTGTGTGTGTGTGTGTGTGTGTGTGTGTGTGTAAGAGGGAGAGAGAAAGAGACAGAGATAAAAAATCTATCTCTCTGGATACTTTATTCAGGATATTTTGTGTCTTTCTTCTCCCAGGGATTTTCTAACTTTTTCTTTCACCTCTGCCCCCTTATTAAAATTAATAATATTGTCCAAACAAAAAAGGGACAATACTTTATGTTTGTTTTTTCTCTTTTAATCTAAACCCCTTATCCAAATCCCATCTCATTTTAGCTAATCTTAACTAGTTAATTTTTCTAACTGCTAATTTTTTTATTAAAGCTTTTTATTTGTATAACATATGTATGGGTAGTTCCCCAACATTGATCTTTACAAAGCTTTCCATTACAAATTTTACCCCCAGTTTCCTCCCCTCCCCTAGATGGCAGGAAGTCCACTACATGTTAATAATGTTGAAATGCTTGAGAAGTTATGCAAGAAAAATCCTATCTACAAGAAAAAAAAAAGAATCAGAGAAAGGCAACACAATGCAAGCAAATGTCAATAGAGATCATGAAGATGTTACATTGTGGTCCATATTTCATTTCCCTCTCTCTGGGTGTATATGGTTTTCTTCAGTGAACAATTGGAACTGGTTTGAGACAATTCTTCGTTGCAGAGAGCCATGTCCATCAGAATTGATCATCATGTAGTACTGTTGTTGCTGTGTATGATGATCTCCTGGTTCTGCTGGTTTCACTCAGCATCAGTTCATGCAAGTCTCTCCAGGCCTCTCTGAAATCGTCCTGCTGGTCGTTTCTTACAGAACAATAATATTCCATAACATTCATATACCATAATTTATTCAGCCACTCTCCAATTGATGGGCATCCCTTCAGTTTCCAATTTCTAGCCACTACAAAAAGGGCTGCCACAAACATTCTTGCACAGGTGGGTCCCTTTCCCTCCTCTAAGATCTCTTTGGGATATAGGCCCAGTAGGAACACTGCTGGGCCAAAGGGTATGCACCGTTTGACAACTTTTTGAGCATAGCTCCAAATTGCTCTCCAGAATGGTTGGATCCATTCACAGTTCCACCAACAATGTATTCTAACTGCTAATTTTAAACTAATTTTAACAACTGATTTTAAACCCAAGTCAGTCCCTCTGCAAGTCTGGAACATAGAGCCACATTGGAAGAAAAAGAGAAGAAAGTATGGAAGGGACAAAGGGAACAATTCCATAAATAACTTGGGAACTAGGAAAAAGGAGTGGAAGTTGCAAAGAAATAGATTTCTGTTCTAAGTAAGAGGAAAACATCCTGAAATTGGAGATGTCTCTGGGAGTTAATAGGTTTTCCCTTATTGGAAGCCGACCACTTGTGAGGTATATTATAAGAGGGAACCCTTATCCGTATCTGGAATGGACTAGATAACTTCTGAGATTCCCTCCATATCTGAGATTCTATGATTCTGTGAATTCAAAGAAATCACATAAGATGAATACTACAGTAGGGTAAACCCAACACTCTTGAAATAGAAGCATTTATGATTTCTCTAGACTTTGTAGTCAAAGGTTGATTTTATAGGCTCATTCAAAATCAGTGAGGGTCCAGTTTGAGAACGAGTTCCTGGTGACACCTCCTTATTCTGTCTCCAGGACATGGAGATATTCATCATTTTGGCTTTTAATTGTAACAGCTACAGAACTATAATAATCTCTAGGAATCTTTTCCCACACTCTTCCAACTCCACCAGTTTGTGAGTTTGATTCTACACCAGGACATTTATTATTCCTTTCCTTACCAGCTCACCTAACCCAGAGTCAGGATATCTCATCATTCAACTGCTTGTTTGAAGACTGTAAAAACATAGATTTAGAACTGAACTAGGGTTCTTGTAATTTAATGTGAGGATTGCAAAATTATGACTTATTAACAGTAAATGTTTGATTTGCATACCTATTTTATACACTTATATATATTGGAGTCAAGTAAAAATTTCTCAGGCAAAAAGGGGTTGTGAGTGGAAAAAGTTCAAGAAGCCTTGTCCAATCCCCTCATTTTGAGATGAGGTAGCTGAACTTAAAGGAGAATGAGAGATTCTATTGAGTTCACACAAGTGGTTAGTGTTAGTGAAGGAGTATAGCTTCTAGGGGAAACAGCAGTAAGGAGGTCCCCCTCCCCCCACCTTAGAGTGCTTCTGTTCTAACAATCTGTCCATCAATGATTGTAAAAGTCTTCTGGTCTAGGAATATAATATTTCTTCCCTTAGACTTTAGGAAAGACATATTAGTGCTCCTGAGACCCTCCAACCTTAGAGTGCTATTGTTCTGACAATCTGTCTTTCAAAGATTCTAAAATCTTCTGGCCTTAGGATAGTCCTAGATCTGCTGGTCAGTGATAACCAAATTCCTGAGACCACTCCTTAATTCTACCTCTAGGCCACAAAATTAGCATATCAGTGACATGAAGAACTGGATAAATGTGTCTCCTTGCTTCTGGTTCTTTGCTAAATTCTTTTGGAACTTAGCTTGCTTCAATTGGCTTTATGATTACAATAAACTTTGCCCCCTGACTTGGATATGGGTTCAAGCCTGCAAATTCTTTTGAGATACTTCACCAACACCAGTCTTTGACCCCAACCTTCTAAACCTCAACATTTAGTGGCTTGGTATCAGGAGAATCTGGCCTCCCCCGGCTTGATTCCCTCCTTGTCAAGGTAAGCCCCCCATTTTTTCTCCCTCAGTCCTATAGCTGGGACACCCCAAGCAATGGGAGAAGGCTTGTCTGGATCATCATGAGCCCCATTCTCAGAAAGTTTTTCCTTGAGTGGGGATGCCCAGACTTGGAAATTCTTGCAACTTTTGGCAAAGTTCCAAGGGAACCTTTGCCACCTTTTTACCTTCTCTGGGACATCAGAGATGACGTGCTAATAGAATAGCCTTTGGCAAAGACGAGACAGTCTTCTTTTATGTCATTTTTGTCTGTGTCTGCATCTCTGTGCAGAATGTCTCTGTCATGTTTGTTCTGTGAGCTAGATTTTGTTAGCTGGAAAGATTTAAAACACAATCAGCAAGAAAAAAAAACTTTCTATGCTATAGTTAGAATGCTGGGAAGATTCCTTGACTCCCATCTTACAAAAGAAAAAGCCTAACTTCTTCCTGTGGACCTCAGCTCTGGCCAAGCTGGAGGCTACAGAAATAAAGTTAGCTAATTAAAATTAAAATCACATATTAGCAAATTCTCAAAGTTTTGAGAACAATGATTAAGAATTTTCACAATTAGTCATTTTAAGATGGAAAGAAAAATTCTTAAAATATTGGAGATAATTCCAGGAATTTATCCCATTCTAAAAGAAAAAAAACCAAACTAGGTAAATAGCAACTTTTTTCTGATCCTCCCTTGACTCCTATGTTGTCCAGAATCCCCTTCTGCTCCTTTGGGGAAGCACCTCAGATGGTATTAAGGGACCTTTTTCATTTCACTCCTCAGAGTGGTCCTGAGTGTATCTCAGTTATAGGGATTGCTAACAAGATCAATATAGCCCACATCCCTCTGTTTTCTAACTCCTCTCATCTCAGATCAGATTAAGAAAATAGAATGCTAAAGTTCTGTAGGGAAACTCAAATTCTGCCCCTCCTGTAGAAATAGGGGAAGCCCCAACAGTGGTGGGGACCCCACACAACCTTGCCCAAACACCTCCCCAACCCAGTTTGGAGGAATGGAGATGGAGTGAAGGTCAGGTTCCATGGTCAGCATTCTCTTAGCCCTGGCACCTGAAACTACCATCAAGGGGAGATCCTGGCACCAGTCACCCCAGCCTTCAGCAGGTTCTGTCACAAGCAACTACCTGGGAAGGATCTGGGTAACTCCTGGCAGCACAGAGCATGGCAATGGGAGATGAGAAAGCCAGTCAGTCCCCGTAATTGGTAAACCTACCACTCTGTTTCAGTTGTGGATATGTATTTATTAGCTATGTAATTTATGGCAAATTATTTTATCTCTGCCCAGTTTTCTGATTTGTAAAGAGAAATAGTAATTGTTGTAACTTTATGGATTTTTAGATATGACCAACATACAGTGTCACTGAGATAAATGATTTCTGTGTGTCTGTAAAGTCATTTGGAAATTTGTTACTTAAGATATGATAGTAAAAGCAATTTTAAAGGAGCTCTAATTAAAGCCCACTAAAGGGATATGTACATTGTAATCTGTTTGTACTGATAGTATTAACAGAAGTTTGAAGAGTTTGGGAACTTTAGGAAAACAGAGAAACAGTTTGATACAACTTTAAAAACTCTGGCAACAAACAGCCTGGTTTTGTTATCTAAAATCAGACTTTTGAGGGCCCTGTCAGTAAAAACTGGCGCCTTAACTCTTTTCCTGGCTCACCAAAGAGAAATGGTTTGTGGGAATTGGAAAATAACCAAATGGCAATTCAGTTTGTCTGGAACATTCAATTAGAATTTAGGGAATCTCATTAACTGAAATTGTCAGTTTTAAAATAGGTTCTAACTCAATTTTAAGAATTGTCTTGTTTTCTCCCTAAAACAAAAAGGGAAACTTAAGGGAAGACTATTTGGCTATTAAGAAAATTTTAAAATTGTTAACTAAGTTATTTGGAGTTATTATCATCATGTTAAACCTAAAATTCGTAATTACTGTGTATGGAACAAGAGGAATGAGGTGAAAGCCTTATCAGATCATCTCCAAGTATGAGGTGTGCAATACCTTTTCCCCCCTCACAGAGGGTAGAGATAGCAAACAACATAGCCCATGAGAACACTAAGAATAGTTGGGGTGAGCAACAGCAAGCTCAGCCCCTTCTCTGGCGTCTCTGTCATCCCCCCCTTAATTTGTAAGCTTGCCAGTTTTCTTGAAACCATCAGAGTAAGCAAGGGCACCAACCTTGAGAAGTGAGGATTGTAGGGATGTGTAATTCCTAAAAAATGAATGTGTTTACTAAGAACCTATAAGCTTTTTTAATGATTGAGCCTTTGAACCAGGATAACAAAAATATCATGTGTGTAAGTCCTGGTAAACTTTTACAAATAAGGTATCTAGCCCTAAGCTACAATTAGTAGAATTTGCTATTAGAGATAAAATCTTTTAGGACTGTAACTGATATTCTTTTGAGTTTGAATTTGATTGCCTGATCATTAAGTTAGTAACTCACCATTCCAGAGAAATGCCATAAATTACTCAGAGGAATGCTTTCCTGAACTGTCACAGGTGAACGTCTTATCTGGGCAAGAGCTGGGAGGACAGACAACCTTAGCTTCTGCTCAAGTTAGGATCCTTCTGACTCAGTTTCCCACCTGATTATTCCTAAGTATGGCTATGAGGTGGAATTGTTACTTCATAATTGGTTGTTAAACAGAACTAAGGATGTTTTATCCTGTCATGTATGTGCTCTCAGGCTGAAGCCATGAGCCCAGTACAAGTATCCCAGGAGACACAATGGTTTTCTGCCTTAGATCTTAAAGATGCTTTCTTTTGCATACTATTGCATAAAAATTCACAATTTCTTTTTGCCTTGAAGGGGCAAATCCAGGGATAAGTAACCCCCATCAATTAACATGGACAGTCATGTCCATAACATGGAGATGACTCAGGGCTTCTGTGACAGCCCCCACATATTTGGACAGCCCTTGGCTATCCAGTATGTAGATAAAATCTTGATCTGTAGCCCCACCTGAGAGACTTCTCTGGCTGCAGCCATACAAACCCTAACTTTCAGCCCCCCTTCCCCATTCAGGGCTATGAACTTTGTCCAAACATTGCCATCTGTTAAGTATTTGGGCCATGAATTAACGCCCAACCCCCCTTTTGCTCTTTGCTGAGAGGAAGCAACCTTATTTCCCCTGAATCTTTCTCAAAGAAACAGCTGTGTACTTTCCTGGGCATGGCTGGATTTTATACTTAACTTTAGTTATTGCCTAGCCCCTATAGAATTTTATTCAAGACCGTGATACAATTCCCCTCAAATGTGGATCCTGATCAAGTCAAGGTTTTTAGACCCTGGAAACTAAACTAATCTCTGGCCCTGCCTTAGCCCTACCTAAAGCCTTTTATATTGTACATTGATGGAAGGTGGGGCCAGGTTCTAGGGGTCCCAATTCAGTCCCTGGGACCCTATACCAGACCCTTGCTTACTTCTCAAAGAAATCTGGTGTCATTGGGGTGACCCTCCTGCCTTAGAGCTGGCTATTACAGCCCTTCTAATTGGGGAAGGCTCTAAGTTCATCCTAGACCAACCATTGGAAGTTCTAACACTCCACCAGGTTCAGAGCATTTTTTCCCTCACAGAGTTTTAGAATTGGGGAAAAGAATGAGAGTTTATACTGACTCCAAATATGTCTTTCATGTTTTATATAGAAAGAAATGGTATTTTTGACAACAAAAATAAACAAATAATTTCCCATTAAGTATGCAGGGGAAATGCTACAATTATTGCAAGGTGTCCATGGACCTAGAGAGATTTCTGTTAGCAGGGATTCTGGGTAAATGTTCTTTGGTATTTATCCTAGGAAAAGCTGTCTGGCTGTGAGACATTCCTGATAACCTCATCCATTCCCCAAGTCTTCCTTTGGGTGGGATTCCTGGTTACTGTCCCTAGTAACCTCCACACTAACTCCAATTTTAATTATCCTTTTTTGCTCATATTTGGCCCCTGCATTTTTAACCTACTTGTGAGATTCGTTTCCTCCAGGCTCCAAGCTATTAACTTACAACTACTTATTCATCCTGAATGCCATTGGCTAACTGATTGTGACACTCAGCATCCTCCTGAATGCTGCTGCCACCATCTTCAAGCCACATACCTCCCCTCCTCAGTTTGGATCTCACTAGGCAGGGACAGCTCTATAGTCCTTATCGACAAGAAGCAGCTCCAGAAGATGAGATTTCCATCCCTTTGTCCCAAATGAGTTTGGGGTTCAAGCTGAGAAGGGAAAAAGCAAGGAGTATAGCTTCTAGGGGAAACAGAAGTGAGGAGGTTCCCCCAACCTTAGAGTGCTTCTGTTCTAACAATCTGTCAATGATAAAATCTTATGGCTTTAGAATCAGTTATCCTAAGATTCCCTGACCTTATCAAGTGCTTTTATTCTAACAATCTGTCCATCAATGATTGTAAAAGTCTGGCCTATGAATATAATAATATTTCTTCCCTTAGACTTTAGGGAAGATATATTAATGCTCATGAAGCTCTCAAACCTTTGAATGTTATTGTTCTGACAATCTGTCTGTCAATGATTCTAAACTCTTCTGACCTTAGGATCATCCTAGATCTGCTGGTCAGGGACAACCAAATTCCTGAGACCACTCCTCAGTTCTACTTCTAGGCCACAAAATTAGCATATCAGTAACATGAAGAACTGGGGAAATGTGCCTTCTTGCTCCAGTTTTTTTGCTAAGTTCTTTTGGAATTTAGCCTGTTTCAACTGGTGTTACAATTACAATAAACTTTGGATATGGATTCAAGCCTGCAAATTCTTTTGAGACACTTGAAAGACTGGTCTGTGACACCCCTCCCCCCCATGAAAAACCTTAACCTTCCAAAACCTTCCCTTTTGAACCTTAACACTAGGACTGGTATTTGAACTCGGGCCCACTGAATCGAAATTCAATGCTCTTTCCACTGCACCATGCTATCATCTTTAATTCAACCAAAAATCCCAATGGACCATTAAAAAGTTCTTAGACCATTGTGTTTACTTTTTCAGCTCATGAAATATGATGGGATTTGGGTAGAAGGTTTAGATTAAAAGAGAAAAAGCAAGCATGAAGTTTTGCCCCTTTCTTATTTAAATAATTTTATTAATTTTAATAAAGGGGTGGAAATGGACAGTTGTGAAAGAAATAGAAAGCACCTGGTAGAGAAAAGACAAAGTATTCTGTTTCCTAGTGATGAGGTTCTGAATGGTGTGTTGGACAGAGAGAAATGAAAGAATTGATCCCTTAGGCAAGCTGGACAAAGGCACTGATAGACATCAGTTTAGCTACATGGTCCCACCTTCTGTAGAGGGTCTGCCCTTGCCATGCCCTGTCAGAAATCCCAGTCATGTCCTTAAAGTTAAATTTTCCCTATAAAACCTACTTGTGGGCCATCCCATAGCTGTGGCCTTCCTTTGGGTCAGTCTAGTACAGCACCCTGCTTTTTGATGTCTCCCCTTCCCCTTCCCCCATGCCTTGGAAATATGTTTTATATGATTGCACATAGATAACCTATATCAAATTACTTACCATCTTAGGGAAAGACAAAGGGAAATAAGGAGGGAAAAAAATTGGAACTCAACATTTTTAAATGAATGTTAAAATTTTTCTTAAATGTAACTAGAAAAAAATTAAATACTATTTTTTTTAAAGAATTGTTGTGAATTGTTGTGGACACATGTTTTCTTCTTATATATCTACATGCTATGATTTTATAAATTTGTGCCCATCCTCCCCTATAAACTCTGTGTATACCAGCAGAAGAGTGTACCACAGATGTATGAGTGGAATATTATGATTTAATTATACTTGCTTTGCCTATTATTGAGAAAATGTTTCTTATACAATTTGTTAAATGGGAAACAGAGTAATTCAGTGTCAGGAGCTACAGTTAGAAATGGTAAAAGTATATTTTACCTTTCAGGACTCTGAGATCAGGTAGTAATTACATGACTATTGCTTTGAAGAACCCCAACCAGCTGGTGGGAGTGCAAGTAAGTGAGCAAGCCAGCTCAGAGAGAGAATGAGAGAAGCAGGTATGATAATTTATGCCCATTCATGACACAAAATAAATAAAACATTTTTGGGACATGTTAGGAGGTAGTTTCTGGCAATTGACTTCGAGAGGGGAGTTGTCAGAGCTAGTTCTGTATTCCTATTACCTTTTCTCTATTGTGCTCTATGTAGTTCAATGAATAGAGTACCACACCTCATATGAGAAAGACCTAAGTTCAGTCTCAGACATTTACTAGTTGTGTGACTCTGGACAATTTGCTTACTCCTGTTTGCCTCAGTTTCTTCAATTGTAAAAATAAGATGAAGAAGGAAATGACAAAACACTGCAGTATATTTGCCAAGAAAACTCAAATGGGATCAAGAAGGGGCAGACACAGCTAAAGGACAAAAATTTTGGTAACACCTTTTAGTCAATAATTTTTGAGATTCAAAGAGAAAATTCCCCCTCCTTATAGCTTCCTTTCTTAATTTATGTTTAAGATCTATGATTTCTTTTTTGTATATAATTATTTTTAATTGAATATATTTATTTTCAAAACATATGCATGGATAATTTTCAACATTCACCCTAGCAAAACCTTGTGTTCCAATTTTTTCCCTCTCTTCTCCCCCTCCCTCTCCTAGATGGCAAGCAATCCAATATATGTTAAACATGTACAGTTCTTTTATACATTATTTTCACAAACATCATGCTGCACAAGAAAAATCAGGTCAAAAAGGAAAAAAATGAGAAAAAACAAAATGCAAGCAAACAACAACAAAAAGAGTGAAAATGCTATGTTGTGATCCACACTCAGTTCCCACAGGCCTCTCTCTGGATGCAGATGGCTCTCTTCATCACAAGACCATTGGAACTGGCTTGAATTGTCTCACTGTTGAAAAGAGCCACATCCATCAGAATTGATCATTGTATAAGCTTGTTGTTGCCGTGTTCAATGATCTGCTCACTTCACTCAGCATCAGTTCATATAAGTCTCTCCAGGCCTCTCTGAAAGCATCCTGCTGAAGATCTGTGATTTCAGTGCAGATTAAAATCTGAAACTTAGTAAGTGGGTCTTAGGGAGTCGCATGAAGCTCAGACAGAGATGATGAGCATGGTCACAGCATTAATAATAGGAAGGATTTGAAGCCAAGACTTTCTGATTTTAAGTCTAGGGAGCAGAGTTATCCACTATCCAATGCTACCTCAAATGATATACTGTGTGAAAAAAGGATATACCTTATGAAAAAAAGAGTTCTATGAGGAATATAAAAATAACTAGCTACAGTGCATCCTTACTGATCTTGTTCTGCCCAGTTAAACTCTCTGAAAGAGCTAGGTGGCTAAATGAATAGAACTTGGAGCCTGGAGTCAGAAAGACCAGAAATTTGAATACTGCCTCAAACACTGTATAATTTTGGGCAAATAAACTTTCCTCAGTCTCTGTTTCCTCAACCTCAAACTGGATGTAATAGTAGCCTCTATTTCACAGAGTTGTAATGAGGAACACAATGAAATATCTTTGTAATGAAATTTACAATGAAAAAGCTTTGTAAACCTTAAAGTGCTATGTAAATGCTAGTTATTACTGCTAGATGTTAAGTCAGGAAAGACATATTTTGCATTGTGTGATCTTATTCACTCTTGGTCCTGCAGACTCCACCAATTTATCTAGCATGATGTAATTGATAAAAAGGTAGACATAGAGTCAGGAAAAACTTGGATTCAGTCCAGCCTCAAACACTTACTAGCTACATCACCAATCTCCTCATCTGAAAATAGGGATAAGGGTCATTATACGGAACAAGTGAGATATTATGTGTAAAACAGTTTTTCAAATATTAAAATGCTACATAAATTATAGCAACTCCTGTAGAGGAGGAGCCAGCAATCATTATCATCTGCCTACCAGCTGCCACCCATAGGGCAGATAAGCCAGCATAGTTGAGACAGGAAGATTCCCTGAGGGAGAGAGAGGAGACAGCTTGTGCCAGGTGAGCCAAACTACCACCACCCAGATGGAGAAATATAGTGCAGGATGCAGAGCTCCAGAGGTAGTTGCCCCATAAGCTCTGCTTTCACTTTCATCTTCAAAGCCATCATCCCAGGTCAAACATGGGACTCCAGTGTCCCCAACCCTCTCATGTGCAGCTTGAACATTAATAATTAGGAAATATTTAATAAGATAAAAATACAATGAAACTTAGATAAAATAATATTTTAAAACCAAGTCAATGTGTTGCCTTCATGGATCCTTATTATAGTTTAGTTCCCTATATTTTATTTGAGTTTGACATCATTGATCTAGAATAGGAACATTTATGGAGAAAGGATCAGCCATGTCCACTGAGTACTGACCTGTCTCCTATGCTGAATGTCTCCTACAGGACAGATAAACTAACTTGGCTGAAGTAGCAAGCAAAACCACTACCATTACTTCTACTACATCCTCTTCTCATACCCCAAGCCCAAGAGCCCCAGGATATTGGCTCTATTTCCATCCAACCCCTGCAGTTGTCATATGGAAGTGACCCCGGTACTGACGTAACGTGGCAACATTCTTTGCAGGTGCTGCTGCCTCTTCAGCAGTGACTGAGGCTCTGGAAAAGACAGTTCTTGCCCCATAGTTCTTGGTATGGCTAAATAGTTCAGCATTTAAAATGCATGTGATTTTATTAATAGCAATGACACTTAAAAATATTTCAACATCTATCTGCCCCTAGGGTCTAAGAACACGAGGCGCTTGCAGTTGAAACCTCCTTTTTGCCCGTTAGGTGATGCAGTGGGTAGAGTGCTAGGGCTGGAGTTGGAACAACCTGAATTGAAATCCAGAATCATGCGTTTACTATTTGGGTGGCCCTGGACAAGTCACTTAGCCCTGATTGTCTCATCAAAAAAAAAGATGAAGCATGATAAATTTAAGGCAAAAATCGATTTAGATTATTTATTCCAATCTTCCACCGAGACAGAAGAGAAAACTAAAACTTAGTGAGATTGTGACCCTTCATATAATTACATATATTTTATTAGCATGAAGTGTGGAAAAGTGCACTTGTCAACCAAGAATATGGGCGTTTCCTTGTGTAATTAACTCTTGTGAAGGCTCTGACTGTACTATACCAAGCATATGTACCTCTTGACAGGAGGACAGAGAAGAAGGCTGAGCTACAGAGGTATTACTGGCATGATGAGTAATGGAAATATTTTGCAAGGTATGTAGAGAGAATTAGAGAGACATCCACAAAGACAGACACACAGACACACATGCACACACAGAAGAAGGCAGATGTAAAATTAAGCAAAGAGCCAACTCTCCATAGGATTGTGACAGATTTTGCAGAGGTATGGTTTTGAAAACCAGAACATCTTAGGAGGGAAAAAGGTCCACATCTGAGTGAAACATAAGGGAAACCTCTGCTTTAGTGCCATAAACTAGAAACCTTACAACATGAGCATCTGTTTCTCCAACAGTATATGGGGAACCCTGCTTCTAGCCCCATTGTCCAAGCATGAAGATTTCTGCACTTCAGAAACCCATTCCATTTGAATGATGAGGGAAGCATCAGATGCTGGGATTAGTACAAATATTCCAGGACTGACTTGACCTGAGAGGCTAGAATTTATATGTTAATTAAGCCATTAAAAATAGATATTTAGGCTATTTCTAAAACCTTATTACCACACATATTTGTAATAAATAAATGTGTGCTTTTCCTACCTGAAATAAATGTCAACCAATCTATCCATCAAACAGGTTTTTATTGAGAACTTGCTATATGCAAGATATTGTAACATATGCTGTTGATACAAAGACAAAATGAATCAGTCCCTGCCTTCAAGGAACTTACATTCTAGTCAAATTGTTTACAACTGTACTGTGTATCCTGACTAGGAGAGGAACCCAATTGGTTCACATAGATTCACTTCATTTTAACATTAGGTAAAAGTCCTTTCTATCTAGGATCTGGACTTTGTAAATAATCGACCACTTTCCCTTTGCAGCTATTCTTGATTTTGGCCTCCTTGAAATGATGCTCTACTTTGGATTAGTGGATCACCTGAAATCTTGCCATCATGGTGCTTATATCTCAGCTTTGGATACTCAGCATTTTCCTGCCTTTCTCCATTGCTTCTCTCCACTGATTGGAACTCTGGAAGGTGGAGTACTAAACTCCCTTAGAGGTTTCCTTTATAAAAGAGGGTAGGATCTGGACTTTTCAGATATCTCTCTATTTTCCATCTTCAGGTCCACTGTTCCTTTATCCACTGTTACACCCCAGTGTCTGGTTTATAATAGGGGCTTAACATTTATTAAAGCCAAGCCCTGAATTTCACACATTCATATTTACTTATCCTTTTTATTTTTTCAAAGTAAGGAAAATCCTGAGAGGGGAATGGGGGATTTCTGGAGGATCACCCCATGAGATTCCTTTCTCCCTATTCTATTTTGGTAAAAGTCTTGCTTCCAGGCAGGACCATCCTGAATCATTGTTTTTAGTTTTATTCTTAATCATCTCTGGGAAATCTAACAAAGTTACCATTCTTAAGAAAATAAAAACTTTTAGTGGCAGGAAATTTTCCCACATGGTAAAACTGTCTAAATTCTGAAAATTTTAGAATTTAAAAAAATCACAGAATCATTTCAGGTCATCTAATATAAATCCTTTATTTTTCAAATTGTGGAAATTAAGTGAACTAGCCCAAGATCACAAGATCATTGGTAGAACCAGAATTTGAACCCAAGACTTATGAATGATATCTACCTTCTTAATCATTATAGTTTAATTTAATAAATATTTGTCACAAATTATTTTGTAGTACTGAATAAAGCAATGGGTTGCAATAGAGAGACAAAGTTGTCTTCATAGACCTTTAGGTCTACTAGGAGCAGGTTCTAACATACAATTGATTATGGTACAAAATAAAAAACCTTAAAGCTAGAAAGAAGCTTAGGGATCATCTAGTCCAACCTTCTCATTTTTTCAGATGAGGAAACTGAGGTTCAGGGAGATTAAATCACTTATCCAACACAACAAACACATTGAAAAATACTCAATCCAGACTTCTGACTCCAAAATCAACACTATTATGTTGCTTCAGCATGTTAATGTATCAGAAATGTATAAGAAACATGACAAAACTGCTTATCTCTCTGACTACTCTTTCCCACTCTCCTTTGATGAATAGTTATCCATTCATTTTTAGTCCTTTAGCCATGTGTGGCCCTTAAGGTTCTGATCTAGGTTCTATTTTCCTCTGTCTTTATCCCCTCTAAATAATCTCATCATCTCTTATATGTCCAAATACTAATTCTACAAGGATGACACTCACATTGATAACTCTAGCCATAATCTCTCTCACACAATCCAATTTCACATTATTAACTGATGTCTAATGGATGTCATAAGTGTATCTCAAGTTCTGTATCTCCTAAATGGAATTCAGTCTCTTCCCTGTTAAATCTTCTCCAAACATTCCTATTTCTGTTGATATAATATCCTCATTTCATTCACCAAGATGCATAAGAATAATTCTTAGTTGCTCTTTTTTCCTCAATCCCATAGTCAATCCATTGGCAAGTCTTGTTGTTTCTCTACTTCAACATCTCTTCTCTCCACTCACACAATTGTTGTCCTAATTCACATTTTACCTGGATTATTACAATAGCCTCCTAATTTGATTCTTCCCTTCCAATCTCCCCTCTCTTCAATGAATCTCTCACACAATGATGAATTAACACACTTATAACACACTTAAAACACGTTACATCACATTAGTCCCCAGATTAAAAAGTTTCTGTAGTTCCCTCTGATCTGCTGGTAAATCATACATTTCTCTCTCTTTCTCTGGTATGACCTTTTCCCATCTATCTTTCCATATTTATTTCATATACTCCCTCTTCCAGCCAAACTGACCTCCTAACTGTTTCCAACATCCCATATCCCATATCTGGGCTTTTGTACAGACTGTCCCTTATGGCCTGGAATTTTTTCTTTCTTATCTTTGCCTCTTAGAATTCCTAGATTCCTTCCTTCAATGTTTAGCTCAATTATTTCCTTAGGAAGCCTTTCTTCATTTCTTCCAATTATTAGGATCCTACCCTCTCTCAAATTATCTTCTATTTGCTTTTTGGCAAATATATCTTATATATCATGGGAATATATATTATATACATATTACATATTCTTTGCACTTAGTTCAATGCCTCATATATGGTGGACACTTTACAAGTGTCTGTTAAAATGGTTCAATCCATTTAGAGATATCTAGGTTAGTTAAGGGATGTAAAAGGAAAGATCAAGAGAAAGAACTGAACTGGAGAGGGATATTTGGGAAACGTCTACCTAGACATTATGAAGTATTTTAATCCTCTTGAGATAGAGCCTGAAGTAATACCTTGAAGGAGAGATCAACCTATCTTTTATATTTAGGAGCATTTTAATCATCTAAAAAATTATACCAAGCACTTCTTGCTCCTCCAAATTATAGGATAATAGGATTTAGAATCTGAAAAGATCTTAGATAATCTCACCTCTAGTCCCGGCTAATTTCTACCTATGTAATTCTTAACAATTCACTTACCTCTCTCATCTCCAGGTCTTCATCTACAAAAGTAGGGCATTGGACTAAATAACTTTTAATGTCCTTTCCAGTTCTCACTCTATGATCCTTTAATCCTTTATTTTTCTTTCTTTCTTTTTTATTAAAGCTTTTTATTTACAGAACATATGAGTGATTTTTCTACATTGACCTTTGCAAAATTTTTTTTGTTCTAAATTTTTCCTTGCCTTTCCCCCACCCCCACCCCTAGATGATAGATAATCTAATACATGTTAAATATGTTAAATTATATGACAAATCCAATATTTGCATACTATCTATACAGTTATGTTACTGCACAAGAAAAATCATATCTCAAAAGAGAAAAAAAAACAACCTAAGAAGGAAAACAAAATGCAAGCAAATATTCACAGAAAGCAGTAAAATGCTGTGTCGTGGTCCACACTTGGTTCCCACAGGCCTCTCTCTGGATGTATATGGCTTTCTTCATGGCTGAACAATAGGAACTGGTTTAAATCACATCATTGTTGAAGAGAATCATGTCCATCAGAATTGATCATCATATAGTCTTGTTGTTGCCGTGTATAATGTTCTCCTGGTTCTGCTCATTTCACTCAGCATCAGTTCCTGCAAGTCTCTACAGGCCTCTCTGAAATCATCTTGTTGGTTGTTTCTTACAGAACAATAATATTTCATGACATTCATATACCATAGTTTATTCAGCCATTCTCCAATTGATGGGCATCCATTCAGTTTCCAGTTTCTAGCCACTACAAAAAGGGCTGCCACAAACATTCTTGCACATGTGGGTCCCTTTCCCTCCTCTAAGATCTCTTTGGGATATAGGCCCAATAGAAACACTGCTGGCTCAAAGGGTATGCACAGTTTGATAACTTTTTGAGCATAGTTCCAAATTGCTCTCCAGAATGGTTGGATCCGTTCACAGTTCCACCAACAATGTATCAGTGCCCTAGTTTTCCCACATCCCCTCCAACATTCGTCATTATCTTTTCCTGTCATCTTAGCCAATCTGACAGGTATCTCAGAGCCTTTATTTTTCTGAAGAGGAAACTGAGATCATGGAAAATGAGGTGTCTTACCCAAGATTCCATAAGTAGCAAAGTCAGGAACCCCTCTTTTTAGAATTTGTTATCTGTATCAATCAATCAACAAATATTTATTAACTACCTACTATGTGCCAAGCAATGTGTTATGTACTGAGAACAACAAAACAAAACAAAAAAGCAAAAGAGAATAGCTTCTTCTCTGAAGGAATTTTTATCATATTTTTCCATTGGGAAGAGAGATATTGCAAAAATGCTTAGGATGGTTTGTGGGCATTACAATTTCCATAAGAGTGCAGTGAATACATGTCAATGGTTTCTATGGTAGAGTTTTTTCATTTTCAAATTTACTAAGTCAAATAATGAGGCTCTTTGTCAGGTGAGAAGATGACTGAGTACATTGTTGTTAAATACTTCCAATGAGGAAATTGGCACCAAGCTTTCAAGTATTGTGCTTGTTTCAAGGAGGCTGGATTCATTGAGGAATGCTGCTGAATACCAAGAAACTTTGCCACACTCTCTTACAACACTGGGATAAAATAAGATGGTAGGTAAGCAGAGGAACTGCCAATAAGTGCTGGAATATTCCTGCAGCAAGTAAAGAAATATACTCTAGGTCCTTGTGGCCCTGAATTAGAAATGTTAAGGATTCACAATCTTGCCCAATGTATAAAATTAATGGCTGTATAAACAATAGTGGGACTGGACTTTAATTAACTTGTTGTCAAGTTATATTTAGCAATTGTCATATGATGGTATGTACAATATTAGAAATGCTGGTCAAGGGCTTTAGTGAATACACGACTATTTTAATTGAGAGTGTACTTGGACTAAAGACCACGAGGAGAGAAAAAAAGCATTTGTCACTTTAAAAAATACCAGCCATGTTCAGAAATCCAAAGGTCTGACTAAGAAATGATCATTTAATCCTATAAATACTACCTGCCCAAATCCAAGCTTATAAACAGTTTACATAATAATGAGATACACCTGTTACTCAAGGGGTACTCTGTTCAAGCTTTTAGTCCAGATGTTTTTTTTTTTTTCTTTTACTAAGTCCTTCAGCTGTCAAGCCATTAAGAGTGGTAAAGTGTAAATATTGGCCAAGTGTAAACATTTAAAAGAAAAATTTTAGAACTTCTCATCTGTTGAAGGTTGGTCCAAATGATGTGACTGCTTGCTCTAAGTACATATTTTTCCCCCAGCCTGTCAAATTTTTATTTACATAATATACTTAACTCTCTTCCTGCACTGTTCCAACTTCCCATATTCACAGTACCTCAGAGTTGGAAGGGACTCAAGGTTGCCTATTTGAAGTTGTACAATCCCTAACATATTTCCTTATACAATTTCTAACAAGTGGTTATCTAGCTTTGATTTGTTCCCCAAATGGGGAAAACCTACAGCTTCCCAAAGCAACCATTCCACTTTTGGATAATTATAATAAATTTAGACATGGATTTTCCCCTTTTTCTTCTGGATTTCAAGCCTAAATTTGCCTTTTAGTTACTTTCACCCGATGCTCCTAGTTCTTCCCTCTAGGAACAAGTTAAATAAATCTAATCTTTCCATATGGCAGTTTTTAAAATACTTAAAGCTAGCTATCATATTCCCTCTGATCTTTTCCCCCTCCAGATTAAATAGTCCCACTTTCTTCACTGGATTCTTATGGATTGCTCTTTTAAGGATACTCTGTTTTATTTTAAGCCATTTCCCCCCACAATTTTAATCTCTTTGTGTAAGATAGATTCCATCTTTTTTTTTTGCTTTTTTATTTTGACCCTCTCCTATTCGTCTTTCTAGTAATTCTTTTTCTTCTTTTTTCATTTTTAATCTGAATTTGTCCTACTTCCAGAGTTGTTGCCATGGAACTATAATGGGACAGGTACCTGTCTGAGGGCTGAGCAAACTATCCAGAGATCCCCAGATTCCAGAAGTTTTATCCATGACTATGAATTGACTTCAGACAACAAGCCAAGAGAGCAACTAAGAAAGGAAAGTCTGCCATACTGGAGAGATTTGAGGTTTGGACTGCATTCTGGATTGCTTGAAGATTAAGCAGTGGCCATGACTCAGCCTCTGAGTGGAAATCATGTAATCCAAAGAATAGAAGTTAACAGAATGGGAAAAGGTAAAGATCAGACAAAATTGTAAGCCAGGTGTGTTAAGGTGGTGACCAAGTACATATCAGGAAGATAAAGGAAGAGAACAACAACACTTGTGACTGATGAACATCTGTCTCTTTAACCACATTAAAAATATCATACCATTGAAGACCAAATTTTTTCTTTTCCAGGGTAAAGGAAAAAGGCCTTTCCATCAAGTTTCCTGTCTGGTCTCCTGCCTTGGAAGAAGGGGAGTAACACAAGTCCTTCAGCTCCCTGTCTCATCACTTGAACTGCTTATGATCCAAAGAGAACTTTGCCCTGAGACTAAACCCCTGTGTATTATGAAAACCTACCAGAACTCATCCCTCAGTGATTCCTTCTCCTATCCCAATAATTCTGAATTCTCAGTCCTTCACTGCTGTATTCCTAGGATAGCCTGCCTCAGAAGCAACAAACTTGTTTTCATTTTAAATCTTTTCCTTTCTCACTCCATACGTCTCTGGCTCTCTCTGAGACCTGACTTCCCCATTACTACTTCTAGGTTCTCCCTCTACCATCATCACTCAGTAACCTCTCTTCCTTAGATGTCCATGAAATAAAAAAAAAAAACTTACAGTCCACTAAAAATTCTGATAACTGTTCTACAGGATACTCCCCTTCTTTCCACAGTGAGTTTAGTGATTGACTTCCTGCCTTCCCGCCAGCTTCTGCCCTCAAACACCATCACTCCTGGACTGACTTCACTCCCCTGTCTTCCCCACATTGATCCCTTCTACAGTGTCCTCTTGTTCCCTTATTCTATCACCACTCTTGCTTTGCCAAGCCTCAGCCTTGGATCATTCCCACCATTGCTGCTTTTGCTTCTACTCATGTGCTGCTGATTGAAGCTGGAGATAATAATCAAACCGTGTTGACTAGATCCACTACAAATTAATGCTACATAATTTCAGCGGGGTTGTCACTGCTACAAGATAATCATTTTACACTTCCCTTGTTGACTCCACTCACTGAAGCCGTTTTTCCAGGTATTTTCATTCCTTTTCAAATTTCCCACAGCTTCCACTCCCAACCCTCCCAAACTCTGAGCTGAGAGCCTAGCCTATAGTTCACTGAAAAAAGGAAAAGTTTATTCTAAGAGAGCTACTTCTTTCTCCTCATCTTCTCACCCAGATGCATTGCACTACCTACTCCTCCATTCCTGTCTCATCTAGAGAAGGCTCTTCTCCCCATGACTAAGTTCTCTACATGTACAAATGACCCATGACCATGTCCCCACTAGCTATCCATCTCTCCTCCCTGGGGTGGCCAAACCTTGAAAAGGCTACCTAAGAGAGATGGCTCCAGTTTCTCTACTCTCACTGTTTATCTTAACTCTACGGTCTGGCCTCTGACCTTGTTCAAATGAAACAGCTTTGTCCACAATTACTGTGAACTTCTCAATCGCCAAACTGACTGACACCTTTCTGCCAGATTCTTTGCAACTTTTGATATAGATAGATGATTACTCTCTTTTCCTTGATGTTCTTTTCTCTGTAGATTTTTGTCATATTTTTTTTTCTTCCTACCTATCTGATTGCTCCTTCTCAGTCTCCTATGTTAAATTTTTATCCAGATCATGCCATCCCGATGGAGGTATCCCATGGGATTTTGTCCAGTCTCTCCTCTTATCTCATTTGGAGATCTCATCAGCTTCCACAGATTTAATTGCCTTCTCCATGCTGATGATTCTCAAATCTACTTATCCAACTCTAACCCTTCCTGCTAATCTCCAGTCTCAGATCTCCAACTACTTATTAGTCATTTCAAGCTGGATATCCCATAGATGTCTTTAACTCCACCGTGTCTAAAAATTGTTTTCCCCTAACCTCTTTGCTCTTCCTAATATCCCTGTTATTATTAGAGGTAACACCATCCTCCTATTTATCAAGGCTCACAGTTTAAGTGTCATCCTTCATTCTCCCTTTCACTTCCCCTGTTCAGTCTGTTGCCAAGGTAAGTCAAATTTACCTTTATAGCATCTTTTCCATGTGCCCTATTCTCTTCTTTAACACTGCAACTATGGTGGTAAAGACTCGTTGCTTCATACCTACAGTATTGCAATAGCCTGTTGGTTGATCTCCCTTTGTCAAGTCTCATCTGTCTAATCCATTTTCCTCTCCATTGTCAAAGTGATCTCCCAAAAGCCCAGATCTAACCATGTTGTCCCTCAACTCAAAAAATGACAGGGGATGCCTTATCACATCCAGGATCAAATATAAATTCCTCTGGCATTCAAAGTCCTTCATAGCACCTTCCAATATTCTTACACACTGCAATCCGGTGACAATGGTCTCCTTGCTATTCTCTGCATAAGATATTCCATCTTCTGACTCCATGTCTGGAATACTCTCCCTCTTTACTTTAGCCTTCTGATTTTTGTTATCCTTCAAGTCCTAAATAAATTGCATCCTCTATAAGATCCTCCTTAATGCTAGTGCCTTCCTTCTATTGAATATCTCTAATTTATTCAATATGTAGCTCATTTGTATACAACTGATTATATGTTATGCTCTGAGCTCTTTGAGAGTAGGGACTGGTTTTTTGTTTGACTATTTTTGAGTTGTTTTTGTTCTTGTTTTTGTTGGCCTTTCTTTATATCCCTAATGCTTGATACATTGATACATTGCCTGTTTAGCATTAGTAGCTTGTTAAAATTGCTCACTATATTTTTGCTTTTCCCTTTCTGCATCTAAGGAGAAAAAGTAGAGGGGAGAAAAGCCAACCTTGTCCCTTGGGTGTGAAACTTATTCTGATTACTTACTTTCACTTTTTACATTAGGTAAATTATCATTATAAAAATTTGATGGCCACTAACCTGAGGTGTTTGCTTGTTGAATGTGTAACAGCAAGAGATGGGGTGGGGAGTGGGGAAAAGGGAAGGTGAAGTCAAATCTTTAAAGGGACAAGAGAACTATTTTCTCTTGACACAAGCTGGGGTTCATAGGATCATAGATTTAGAGCTGGAAAAGATCTTAGAGGCCATCACTCATATAAATGAAGAAACTGAGTCATAGAGAAATGTAGTAACTTGCCCAGTGTCACAAAGCTAATTAGTTTTGAGGCAGCATATGAATCTAGGTCTTCTTGTTTGTTTAATCCAGTTGATTGAATGCTACTTATTGGGGATGGGGGTCAGAGCCAATTAAAGAGAATTTATGCAATTTATTATCAATGTATTAAAGATTATTTGAATCTAGACTTTTTTCCTTTATGAGCTCAGGGAAGACACACATTTTATTTGAGGACACTGAGAACTTGTTGCTTGTGTGGGCTAGAGAGGTCTCCACTTGTACTCAGCAGGAGCTTTATTTAGTAAGATTGCAGCTAGCTAGTGATCATTGCTTGAAAGTAGAGATCTCTTGGCTTCACTCTACCCCTTTAGTGCTCACATCTTTTATTTAAAAAAAAAACTTATTTTTACTTAACTAGTTTGGGTTTGCAATCACTGCTTTCAAATGTGTATCATCCCTACTCAGAAGTGATAAATATTTAACTACTGGTTTTCAAAAGAAATTATAAACACACTTTTAGGCTTAATATTCATTATTAACATTTTTTATCACTTTCTTGAGTCTAGACAATGAACAAAACAGTAAACCAAGCTCTGATTAGTAGTGCTTGCTTGTCTCTGGGATACAAATGCTTATACTGAAAATATATTAATTAGCTCTTGGGAGCTGGTACAAGTTGGATTCAAGACACTATTACCCTTACCTACTCATTCCTGATAGCAAAGATTTTTTAAAAAGAGAAAAAACCCAACTGCCTCAGTAAAACCAATGAATATATCAACTGTGTCAAATACTATATGCCATGAATTCTTAACCTGGGGTCCATGTTTTTTAAAATATAAATATTTTGAGAACTATTTCAATATGATTTATTTCCTCTGTAATCCTATGCATTTAATTTTGTGTGTTTACAAACATATTTTGGGAAGGGACAATTTGACATTACACTGCAAAAGGGATAGTATATGACCCCAAAGAAGACCTGATATATGCAGTATTTCACACCTCTAGTATCTTACTTCCACAAAGAAGATTCCTATAATTCATTGATTCAGCTAAGAATCAAGGCCAGAAATGTTATCCTTCTATTCATATAGAACTTTGTTTTATAACTAAAACCTAGCATCTTTTATGAAACTTTTTTGAATTTCATATCACTATAGAATATATTTCAATTTTTCTATTCCAGAAGTTTTTAACTTTGTGTCATGGACCCCTTTGACAATACAATGAAACTGATAGACTCCTCAGAATAATGCTTTTCAATACACAGAATGAAATATTTAGAATCATAAAGCAAACTAAGGACACAATTGTATTGGAATAGTTATAAATTTGTTTTTTTTTAAAGACAAGCTAATAGTCCTCAGATTACGAACCTTTTCTCTGGTCATATGTCCACATATGGATTATTGGACAAGGATCCCACTTTCCAAATATTCACAGCTAAACTAATGATTATGGACAGTGAAAAACTATATAATTCTTGATATCCTCGTTGAATTTCCTAGTCATCTACCACAGTCATTGCAGAAGCAAAGTAGACACAGAATCAGGGACAATTTATGTTTTTTGTTTCATAACTAAAGAATTCTTCCCCAAGTGGGCAGACTGCTGGTAATGAACCTCTCTGTACTTAGTAAAGCTGAAGCTCAGAAAGGAGAGGCAGGATGTTGCAGGGACTATATACAAGTCTAACATACTTCAGAGCCTGTGATTTACTGGCATAGCCTTTGAGAACCTAAGGTCTCCTCTATATATGCTACAATGAAGTATGGGAGTAATACTTCACAGACTCAATGGATGTTAAATTGGTTTTACAATAATGGAAACTGAGACGACCTGTTTCATTGACATATGGAATTATATGATAGAGAAACTCTTTCATTCAGGTGAGTGCTTTCTGTGCCATTTATAAGCTTTGTTCAATCCTTGCCTGCAGCACTTAGAGATTAAATAGTTTACTTAGAATTACACACTCAGCATACATTGTAGTTGGGTCTATCTACTCGGCATGCTGCTTCTCCTATTAATATGAATGTAATCTTTCCAAATTTTGAAGAATAAGTTTAGCTCTGCAGAGCTGCACTGGGCAAAGGTAGCATAGACGTATGCATTTTGCCACTTTGTAGTTTTGCTTTTATGGCATCTTTATTCCATATAACACTGATTTAGCTTATGTAAAGCAATTTGTAAACCTTAGGATCATCGACTTAGAACTGGAAGAAACCTTAGAGATCATAAGTTTATAGATTTAGAATTAGAGAGACTTTAAAGACTTTTGAGTCCAATCCCCTTAATTAAAAACGGAGACCCTGAAGACCAAAGGAATTAAAAAACTTTCCTAATATCATGCAACTAGTACTGGAAATGGATTCTAACTCAGGTCTTCCTGATTCCAGCTCAAGTGTTCTCTCCTTTGTACTATCCTGCCTCTCATAAAGCTAGTATTATTATAATATATGAACTAACATGCCCTCCATCTATGGCCATAGAGCAATTCATGATAATTCATAGAAAGCAGTACTTTTATAGATCAGTCTGACATAAAGGGAGAATTTATCTTCCCTTGGAAAATGTGTAAGTTACCTCATAGAAAATTATGTAAAAAAACAATTTTTCTCTCAGGGCCTTTGATTCTATTGGATAGGCATCAGACACAAAACTATAACTAGGTAATTTTGTGCCTAGGGCATGAATTTATATCCTTATACTTTGCTAGTAGTTATATTGCATATTTTATGTATTTTCTTTACCCCTTAATTTTGTATATTCGAGACAAGTGACTCACTTGCCTCATCCTTGTTATAGATCTTATTACTATTATATGTACTTACTTTAAAAGATTTGGGATTTCATCTATTAGAGTACTTCATCCACCAACACAGACCATATTTAACTAAGTGTCAGCATAAAGTCTCTTATCAAGTTTATACTTGATACTTTTTCAATTGATAGGACCTGATAGAACTTGCGTTCTGCTGGCACTGCCTGTGGGAACCCAACATTAACTCCATGCAATGAGGAGTGGTACTCTCCCAGTGCTTAGCACAATGACTTACAATAAGAAGTGATTATATATGTTTTTTCAATCAAGTTGATATAAGGAAAATCCCACTGGAGCCAGATAAAATTGCTGGAGCTTTGAGACAATGCAGGTAATCATAATAGGTGTTCAAACTGCTAGTAAACTCAATTACTCTTGATGTAGTCCAGTAGTCCAGGATGTTGAAAAAATATGTTATGCAGTCTGTTATTTTTGTCTTTTGGGTTAGGGATTTTTTTGTTTTTGTTTTTGATGGGGACCCTAATAATAGAGACCACCTTGAATTTTGTTCTGATTGAATTATGATACCCTGTTACTTGAAAAGTTCCTTGTTTTCTTTTAATTTTTTTAGTCACCATATTGGTCTTTTTCACATTAAATGTCATTTTTGTTTATTGTGACATTTATATTCAGGGGCCGAATCTATTCTAAGTGTGGCATCCATTTTTACTGGTGTATTTATATAGCTGCAATATTTAGGATTCACAAGTCCCTGAGGAATTGCCCATCAGCCAAAGGACTATATAGAGTGAAAATAGTTTACATCATATAACAAAGGAGGGACTTTGAATAACAGGAATAAAAGATGTTATCAAGGTAATATATGAAAGAAAAAGAATCTCTTTAGTCATTAGGGGAGGATGAAGAATGACAAATGACCAGCCCAAGCACTCCATTGGAATCCTCCTGATGTCAGAAGAAATTATGCTGAAAGCATATTAGATCCCCTGTTAAAAGATCCTAGGAAACTATGGATAAAAGTTACACAGGAAGGTCAGGAAAGGAAGGCTTTTAATCTTCAATACTGGAAAGAACAAGCAAATCAATGAGATCATAGATCCATTTGAATATTTCAGTGGCACTTGGTTCCCAGGGAGAAGATAAAGATCTCTTTCCTGAGAATTCCCTAACCCCAGGCACCTTTCTCCAAACAAGGTAAGACCATTAACAAAAGCTCCTGCCAAAGACAGAGGACACTATTATTATTGTTGTTGATACTGTGACTATCATTATTTAAAAAAACAAACAAACAAACAAAAAAACACAAAACTTTTAAAACAATCCCACTACAAAGCCCATTGGCATATCTAACAAGCTAATACTTTTAATTATGCTGGGATACCAAAGTTATTATCTTATATTTACATCTATCCTGATATTCTCCTATTAAATCAATCAATCAATATGCATTTATTAGGTACTTAGTATGTACCAGGCACTGTGCTAAGCATTGGGGAGGATCAAAGAAAGGCAAAAATTCAAGAATGGTCCCTTCATTTAAGGCAAACCTTAAACTGAAAGTGAGCGTTGTGAAAAAGTGATCAAATATTTCACCAACATTTAATTCTTCATGTAAAAATAAACAAGCACATCTATCTAATATTATGCAAATTTGTTTTCATTTTAACAAATGATAAAGCATGTATACCAAAGAATTGTTTTAAAATAAATTCTTTTATGGTTTGTTATCAATAAATATTTGCTTTGTATACTTATCTTATATACCTATATACCTGGAATTAGGTAAAAATTTCTTGGTGGAGAAAGGGTGGCAAGAGAAAAAAATTTAACAAGTTCTTCTTTAAGAAGCTTACAAACTAGTGGGAAGTTTACCTTTCATCTATCAGGCTAGAATAATCAAAGAAACTTTCAGTTCTAGAAAGTTTTCAACCATTAGTCCCTAGAAACAAAAGGGGGCACAATCTCCTGTGTGGTTCTGATCCATGGCTATGTATCCAGGCTAATGTGTAAAAGTGGGTCTCAAAGGGAAAATGGTGAGTTTTATATAGATCAGCACAAATTTATCCTTGCTGTCACAAAAATGGCTCAAAGGGCCTATCTTACTGATGATAGTTCACTAGCATAATTTTTCCATATGAAAGATAAATCTATCATCATCAACTCCCTTTATAAGTCCATCTCCTGTCAGGATGTCACTTGACACCTCTACACATGCTATTTCTCAGCCTCCATCCCCAATCTTGAACCATGTACCAGTCCACCATCTCCAACTACCTACAGGATATCTCCAAATGGATGTCCTCCCATCATATAAGACTTAATATGTCCCAAACTAAACTCATTCACTATCCCTTAAAGGTACCTACGTGAGTATCATGATGGGTAGAGTGTAGCATTGGAGTCAGGAAAACATGGGTTTGAATCCCATTTTAGACACTTACTCGCATTATAATCCTGAGAAAGTTATTTATCCTCTCTAAGAACTGGTTGCTTCATCTATAAAATGGGGATAACAATGATGAAAGCACTTACCTCATAAAGCTATTGTAAAGATCAAATCAAACAGTGTCTATAAAACACAAGACAAATGCAAAGTTGCTTTATAAATGTCAGTTACTATTAGTAGTATTATAACTATCCCATTTCATTCTAAATTTCTTGAAATGTTCCAGGTTAAAAACTCTAAAGTCATTTTTGTAATCTAACCCAATTTAGATTAGTTGTATACTAGATTTCTATCTACAATGGACTTCAGAAACCATCTAGTCCAACCTCTTTACTTTACATATGAAAAAATAAGACCCAAGAAGGTCCCAAGATCACATAGGTAATAAGTGACAGACCTGGGACACAAATCCAGTACACTCTCCACTATACCATACTCCTAAATATCCTTTCATTCAATGTCTACTATGGACTTTACTGTTTTAGAAACTAAAAGGGATGAAGAAATAAAGCTATGCTTTATAACTATTAGCCATGTATGATCCAATAGGTATAATCCAAAACAGAATATAGAAAGTGCACAATAGAGGTACAAAGTTCTTTGAGGATTAAAAGAAGAGGGAAATAACTTCTAGATATGATAGAGGAGGTAGGACCTGAGCTAGACCTTTTCTACAGCCAGTTGACTCCATTAAAATTTCAGGTAACCTCAAGTCAAGGTGAAATCTTGTCTCATCAACAAGAGTCTGTGAGCCAAGCCTTACTGGAGTATTGATTTAACTAGTAATATAGTACCATCCATCTACCTATAAAAACATATGTAAACCAATGCAGCCTCATAATGTCACTCACATTTTCTAGAAGACTGATACAGAACAGTTCTGTATTGAACCAATAACTGAAGACCCTCACACTGGAGTAGACTCAGAATTCAAATGTGGATAGGAAAATAAGACTGTAAGCTCCTGGAGGGCAGGAACTGTCTTTTGCCTCTTTTTGTATCACCAGTGTTTACCACAGTGTCTGGTACATTTTTATTGTTCAGTCATTTTCAGCCATGCTTAGCTCTTTGTAACCCCATGGATCTCTGTCCATGGGGTTTTCCTGGCAAAGATATTAGAGTGGTTTGACATTTCCTTCTCTAAAAGCAAACAGTGGGCAAACTTGCCCAACATCACACAGCGAGGAAGTTTCTGAGGCTGGATTTGAATTCATATCTTTCTGACTCCAAGCCCAGCTTTCTATTCACTGTGCCATCTAGTTGCCCTATGATGCCTACATGGTACATAGCAGGTGCTTAATAAATGTTGATCAATTAATTGAAGAGATTTGTCTTTGGCTGCAGAAGTGACATCCTTTTGTTTTTATAGTCTCACTGGACAATTGCAGTGTAAATTCAGACTCAGTTCTAGAACACAATGGAGATATTTAGGGGAACTATAGAGATAATGAATAAAGGGAAAAACCCACTTGCTTATCCTTATAGAGCCTGCAGTCAGTTGATTGATAGCCAACCTTTCCTCTATACTATGCCCTGCTTCTATAACACAGCTCCAGGGGTTTGCTGGAGCTAGCTTATACCCATGAGAAAGAAGATTATTAATTTTCAATGTGAATATTTATACATCAGAAATGAGTAAATGCTACCAACAGATCTTAACTTTATTTATTGTTTTGTTGATCAGTTTAAGAAAATGAGGGAGAAAGGGTTAATAACTGAAATTAAACGAATGTTTTCAGAACCATCTACCAACACACCCATGCATAGCCTTGACATCTGTGAGTGCGTCAGGAACCCAATATTAGAAAACTTTTATTAGCTTTCCATTGCCAAAGAATATAAAATAAATTTCCAAATGTGTCATTGGCAATTTTCCTAAGTCTGGCTTCAGTATTTCATTTCATACTCTTTATTTTATGCTCCAACCAAACTGGACCATTCTTATCTTGTTTTGCCTTCTTCCACTTGCATAATTGTCCGCCATGTCTAATAGTGATTGCCCTCATATCTATTCCTGTTGAAACTTTCTTTTAGATAGGTGCCACTCCCTAAATGAATCTTTCCCTGATCTTTCCTAGATATCCACCTAGAAGTGACCTCCCCTTGCCGTTCTTGATTTTCTTTCCTGCAGCTTTGTTTGAGCTATCACATACACTTTAAATATGAATGAATGGATGGATGTATAAGTGAATTAAAAAGCATTTACTATGTATCAGGAACTGTGCTAAGAGTTGGGTAAATATAAATATAAAGGAAGCATATATTCTAATAGGGGAGCAACATATTAGGAAGCGGTAACCAAGAAAGGATGTTTTGGTCTGGCAAGTCACAGGGATGGTGAGTGAATGAACACATAGGGTAGTTGATTGACATACCCTTCCAGAAACTAAGAAAACACTGATTTGATGACTGTTTTCAGAGAAAGAGATTGCGTGTGTGTGTGTGTGTGTGTGTGTGTAGGGAAAGAAAACATTCTAACTTGCATTATAGTTTAAATTGTGCACATATCTTGTTTCCTTTAGATTGTAGAGTCCTCTCTGGGTCTATTGCTCCATCTTTTCCCCCTTATCATTCACACTTTTAAGGTGGAGTACCTTCAAGGAGAACTGTCTCAGGTTTAAAATACTCTGGTGGGCCTGCACTCTGAAAGCTATGTAGCTCAAAAGACCCTTTTGGTATGTTTGATAGTCATCCAGTTGCCACAAGTAGCTCATAGCAAAGGTGTTTACTGAAATAATTTGGTATGTACAGTAGTAATAAGGCGTTTCCCATATAAAACTGAGTGACACTTTCAAAAATATGCAAAGAGTCAAAGGGAAGAGCTGGAACACACATAAAATAACCTAGGAGAAAGATAAATACTTAAGAAACACATGCAGCCAAGACAACTCACATCCCAATGCTATATAGCCTCAAGGATTTTGCTTGTGATGTCCTCATGTAGTTCCCCAGGTATAGTCTCTCTGCTGATCCGATGATTTACCGGGGCTTCTTGGACCTGCTCCTTTTCATAGTTTACCTAACAATTTCCAGCACTAACTCCCTCGTGACTGCATTGACTCTCTGAGCCTGTTGCCTTCTTAAGGAACTGTCTGCACAGCAAGATATAGTTACCAATGGGAGGTTAAAAGGAAAAAGAAGGAGAAGGAGAAGAAGGAGAAGAAGAAGGAAAAGAAGGAAAAGAAAAAGAAGAAAAAGAAAGAGGAGGACAAGGAGAAGAGGAGAAGGAGGAGAAGAAGAAGAGGAGAAAGAAAAGGAAAAGGAGAATAAGAGACAGAGAGAAAGATAGCCAGAGATAAGATAATTAAGGTTGAGGTTGAAATCTTCTAGAAAAGGTGAGGAGGAATAGGATCACATGTAGAAGAGTTGGCCTTGGTAAGGACCATCACATTTTCATAGACTGGGGGAGAGGAGGAGAGAGTGGGGATTGGTTTCAAGTGATCTCATGTTTTTTTCAATAAAGTAAGGAGTAAGACTCATAGCTGAAAGAATGTAGTGGAGGGGAAACACAGAATATTTGAGAAGGGAAGAAAAAGTTTGGAACAGTCACTGTGGTAAATTAGGGACAAATAAAAGAGACACCTTGCCATAGTGAGGGACCAATTCAAAATGTATAACATGAATTCATAATATACCCAGTAAAGAGTTATATTAATTTCTCAAGCTTTTAGCAGCCTGTGAATAAGAGAAGAGGCAGATGGTAGGGTAATTCAGGGTAAGATTTGGCAAGAATGTGGCAACAGAATAAAAAGACAAAGGATTTGAGAACAGAGAACAATGTAGAGTTGAAATAGCTAACTATAGGGTTAACCTTGGAAGGGGAGGAAACTGAAGTCAGGATAAAGCTAATGATATGAAAAAAGGGTCTACTACTGTCTTTGAAAATCGATTGATGGGGTCCTCATCAAATTTCCCACCCAATCATATAAGCAATTACTATTTTTTCTCATCTTTATATCCCCAGAATCTTATAAAATGCCTTTCTTACAATAGATGATTAACAAATGAACCATCTTGCTCATCTGTTAAACATCTATACAGGGTTCAGTCACGAACTTAGAGAATAATAGTCTTAGGTTCAAGTCTTGCCTCCAACATTGTATGGCCCAAGACAAATTACTTAATCTCTCCAATTCTGATTTTCCTCATTTAGAAGACAGTGATGATAATAATATCCAAAATAACTCCCCTTTAGAGTTATAAAAAATGAAAACATTGCAAACTTTAGAGTGTTATGTAAAAGTAAATTTATGATTACATATTATAAACTTAAGGCTCTTCACTATCCTGATCAATCAATGGGTTTTAACTATAGACCTCAACTATAGACCACTAATTTATGATCATCATTGATGGCCAAAAGGGACACATTTTACAGGAGTTCCAAGACTTATGGAGGATGTAGATCTTCTTCTAATATCTAATTACTTATTAGAATTATGGGCTCAAGGAGAAGATGTAAACCAGCAAACAGCATACAGAGTTGGGTTCCACCAATGCAATCCCATCAATAGATAGCTTTATCTTTGAAAATGTATTCTAGAGAAAAAGAGTAGTGTTTACTATGGATGCCAACAGAGAGGAACAGGGAGGAAGAAGATCTAACAATCTTTTGCCATGAAAGAATGCTGTCTCTGCCAGAGAAGAAACATGAGACAAACCATTTGGCTAATTCCTACTGCTTCCTTTTTTAATGTGTTCGTCTTGTGCCTGACCCCAAGGAAGAGATGTGGATTTAAAGAAAAGAGACATAAACAATGACAGAGCCTTGGGGGAAGCCAATGTTTAGGGGGCAAGAAGAAGATCTTGTGAGGGAGAGCGATGAGTGGCCAAAGAGGGAAGAAAGGCATTATAGTGGAGTCATGTTTGACTCTTGTTTTTCATCTCCTGTATCCAGCCTATCATCAAGTGCTATCATCACAACATATCATTGTATATCTTCATTGAAATTCCATTCAGTGCCAAATCGTGAGTACTAGGCACTCATATGTGTTGTTGGGCAATAGCCAGGATTTAAGCATCTATAGAAAAGTTTAAAGATAAATAGGACTCATGGTCAGGCTGGCAGTCACTATACAACTGAACAAGAATCATTGGAGTGCCCACAGGTGTGAAAGTCAAAGCAAGTCATAGGTCTGAGTAGGGAAAACACATATGTAGTAGACAAGTATAATAAACGGTCAGATAGGTAGTTAGGAAATAAAGCAGAAAATCAGGAACCAAGAAAGCAGCAAACACAGAAAGGTCAGAAGCTGCATTTTCTCCATTACATAGTCTTTTAGTGGACAAAGGACACCATGAGACTAAGAAACTAGAAATAGCATGTCTAGACCTAGCACAAATTTTTGAAAAGCTGGACAAGTTACTTCATTTACCTTAGTGTTTTTTTTTCTACTTAGACAATGAGAAAAAATGGAATTTCTCCAGCTTCTTCAAATAAATATTATTACATTTGAAAGATACTTAGATTATTAAAAATACTTATTTCTTCTAATTCATTGACTATATAAAACTGCATCTAGATCTCAAACATTAAAGCTTTTGTGGATTTCAATATTTTAAAATTTTCAGGAAACCACCAACTTTTACCAGTATAGAGACTTAAAACAAGACACTTTTTATCAAGTCATAATAATGAAGTCAACTTGGGCCAAGGCAAACATAGAATTCTGAGTATATGGGTTTTTGTGCTGTGTTTTGTTTATTTTTTACAATAAGCATCTGATTTTCAGAGTTGAAATTTGAATTTGGAAACTACTGAAAGATATAAAACAGCCAGTTCTTTTTTAGTTGTCATTCAAATACCACAAATGAAATCCATCACTAGGGAAAATGTCCATATCCATAGTTAGATGTCAGAAGAAAGGACAACCATTGGCATTTCAGCTTTTCCCTTTTATTCATTACTTATCTGTTCAGTCTTTTTTTTTTCAATAAAGATTTTTGTTTTTAAAACATATGCATAGATAACTTTAAACATTCACCCTTGGAAAGCCTTGTGTTCCCAATTTTTCCCTCCCTTCCCTTACCCCCTACCCTAGATGGCAAGTAATTCAATATATGTTAAATATGTGCAATTATTCTATGCATATTTCCCCAATTATCATGCTGCACAAGAAAAATAAGATCGAAAAAGGAAAAAATGAGAAAGAAAACAAAATGCAAGCAATCTGTTCAGTCTTAAGAACAAAAAGAGCTGAGCAGTGGAAGAAAACATTTGATAATCACCCTATCAGGGATTAATACTTAAAATTAAACTTATTTCTACTTACCCAGTTAGGAAGAAAAAATATTGAAAAATAAGTTTATTTCAATCTATACAGACAAAAAGACTTCCAATAATGATTTTTTTTGATAAAGGAATTGGTCTGATTCTATGAATTCATTGGAACAAGGGTTTTCTAGTTTGGAAACTCCTTCACCAATGCAGAAAATCAATTTGTAAATTATAGTCTTAACAGAGTTGTCTGAGGGTACTGTCACGTTAAATAACTTTCCCAGAGTCACACAAATAGTATCTGACTGAGCTGGAATTTGAAATCAGAAGTTTTTGACTTCAAAGACAGTCTTTTGGTGACTGTGCTACTGACATTTATATAATACTTTATGATTTTCAAAACACTTTTCATACATTATTTCCTTTGTTCCTTTCCAAAATACAAAGCTTTTGCCTCACTGTATGCCTCTAGAAACAGCAAATAATCATAAGCAATATAATAACGACTGCTACTTACGCTCGGGCAGCTGGCAGGGATGGGTTGACTAGCATGGTGGCTCAGGGCTGTACTACTAACTCTGTCTGACTTGTGCATGGCTCATTTAAACACTCCTCTAATTTACATGCATAATTACAAAATACCAAGCAATTACCCACTTTCCACATGTGATGATTTATAGATTTTAGAAATCCTTCCTGCTTCCCTAATCATTTATATCTCCTCCAAGCCAATCTGTACATCCAGATTTGAATTCACCAGCAAACAAGCCATTTGCCAAATTCATTCACCAGCTCCTCCCAGCCCCAACAGGAATTTATATAACCCAGTGACTCTACACATATCAGTTGGATTGAGGTGTGGAAGCAGGGCTTTCTCTCATTACTTCTAGGACCTTTCTCTCCAAATTAACCTTCTTCTCTGGTCCACAATTTTAACTAAAAGCATTTTTGATCAGTCATCCATTCCTAATCAATCATCACTTATTATTATCATATTCTCAGGACAGCCAGTCAATGAGTGCTTCCTCCTATGGGCACTATGGGACATACAAAAGAAAGGCAAAAGGCAGTCCTTGTTGTCAGGAAGCTAACAATCTAATGGGGAGACGATGAAAACAGCTATGTAGAAATCAGTAATGTACAGGCTAAAATGGAAGTGATCAACAGAGGGAATGCACTAGTATTAAGGGGGATTAAGAAAGGCTTCCTAGAGGAGGTGGAATTTTGTTTGGGACTTGAGGGAAGCTAGGAGGCAAAGATGAAGGAGAAGAGTATCTCGGGTGTGGGGGGTGAAAGCTAGTAAAAATTGCCCAGCTTTGGGAGAGGTTGTTGTTTGTCCTTCATTCTGAATCAATGAGAGCCAGAGTGATGCTGGTTTAAAGCATGGTCCTTAGGCTTGGGAAACTCCCAAGATATCTTGAGAGGTTTCAGTAATCAGAATTTACATTCCTTTGTGCAAAGCCCCTGCAGGTAACCACAAGATACCCATGTGGATGGGCCAAAGGGAAGGGAAAGAAAAATAGCCTAAAGAAGCAGCTGTGTTGTCCAAGTGGCCAATTCTAGCTGAGTTTCCCAGGGAGTCAGCTCCTACTCCTACTCACAGAAGTGGTTGTATGTCCTTCCTTCTTAAAGAGGGCCATGACATCAGGGAGGTGATGTTACGACATGAAAGCAAATTGGATTTGAACGAGGGAAGGCTGTGCAAGTTACCTGCCTCACTTTCCCTTTCAGAGCCATCTGGATTCTGTGGTAAGATATAGATCAGTGTGACTGGAGATGGCTCTGTATGCAATGGGAGACCTTGGCTTTTTTAAGCTAAGGTTTTTTTTCCTCAAAAATTAAGCTTTTTATTTTCAAAACATATGTATAGATAGTTTTCAACATTCACCCTTGCAAAATTTTGTTCCACATTTTTTTTTCTCCCTCCCTTCCTCCCACCTTCTCCCATAGAGGGCAAGTGATTCAATATATGTTAAACATGTACAATTCTTCTACGCATGTTTCCACAATTATCACGCTTAAGCTAAGGCCTTTAACAGGTCTCAGTTTGACTAGCAAAGCCCAATAATTGAATAAGACTGGCAAGAAATGAGGCAGAGAATGGCCTTATTCAAGGAATAGCAATGTAGCCAGTGTCATTGGATCAAAGTAAAGGCGTCGAGAGTAAGACATAAGAATACTGGAAAGGTAGCTTAGTTTAAGTGGGAAGGGTAGGAGCTAGCTCATAAAGGGCTTTGAATGTCAAACAGAGGGTTTTTCTTTGATTCTTAAGGTGATAAAGAGCCATGATTTACTGAAAATGGGGATGACGTGGCCAGTCAGGTCTTCTCTTTAGTATTACTTTGACAACTGAGTGGAAGATGGACTAATCTTTAGAGATAGAGAGACCAACTGTTTCACTTTTAAACTACTGTAGTATTCCAGGGATAATGAGGATTTATAATAAGGTGGTAGAATTGCCAGAAGAGAGAAATGGGCACGTGAGGAACATGTTATGGAGGCAAAGTTAATAGGCATTTTCAAGGAAAGGATATGGGGGAGGGAGTGGTAAGATAGAGTAAGAATGGTACCTAAACGTGGCTCTTTTCAGCAAAGAGATGATTCAGGCCAGTTCCAATGATCTTGTGATGAAGAGAGCTATCTGCACCCAGAGAGAGGACTGTGGGAACTGAGAGTGGATCACAACATAACATTCTCACTCTTTTTGTTGTTGTTTGCTTGCATTTTATTTTCTTTCTCATTTTTTTCTTTTTTAACTTGATTTTTCTTGTACAGCAAGATAATTGTATAAATATGTATGCATGTATTGGATGTTGAATATATACTGGATTACTTGCTATCTAGGTGAGGGGGTAAGGGAAGGGGGGGGAATTGGAACACAAGGTTTTGCAAGGGTTAATGTTGAAAAATTGTACATGTAAGGTGCATCTAGGTGGCTCAGTGAATAGAGCACCAGCCCTGAAGTCAGGAGGACCTGAGTTCAAATCTGGCCTTAGACACAACACTTCCTAGCTGTGTGACCCTGGGCAACTCACTTAACCCCAATTGCCTCAGGAAAAAAAGAATTGCCCATGAATATGTTTTGAAAATTAAAAAACTTTAATTAAAAAAAAAAAGAATGGTACCTAGGTTGGGAGAATGTGTGAGTTAAGGGTGGTGACCTCAGAAGTAGTAGGGAAGTTCAGAAGAGGGAAGATGTTTGGGGAAAAAATGATGGTTTCAGTTTTGGATGTGCTGACACAGCTGCCTCTGTACAAATGGAATGCAATGGAGGACACCTTTGCAGAGCTTCTTTGTCCTTTTGCAGGGGATTGCAACTATTTTCCACTCTCTAGCTCCCTATGTTAGAATTTCCATAATAGTGATGCTGGGTTTTTTTTTTCCTCTTTAAAAGTTTAATTAATTTCTATAGTTATTTTAAAATAACATGGAGATATATTTTAAAACTTAACTAATCCATCATTTTGGCTGCTCATCTACATTGTTCTCTCTGCACTAGCATCCCAGGATCTCCAAGATGGAGCTATCTCTGAAGATCATTCTGTACAAACTATAACTGAAAAGGATCCAGATCAACAATGTATGTCCCTGACAAGCAGTCATATAGAATGTATTTTCAAGGCCCTTTCAAGCATCCCACTTCATTTTTGAACAAGGCTAATCTAATCTGAAAAATTTTCCTTACATACAGCATAACACTACCTCTCTTACACCTCCATCTCTCCTCCAGATTCTGCAAAGAGGGAACAGACGGAGCCTCATTACTTTTCTATGTGACATTCTTGGAAATACTTGAAGACAGTTGTCATTTCCTCTGTAAGTCCTCTCTTCTCTAAGCAAACCATTCCCAGTTATTTCAATTGCTTCATAAATGGCATAATCTCTGGTCCCCTTACCATGCTTGTCAGTCATCTCTGTATGTACTTGTCAATATCCTTACTAACATATGATATTCAGAACTTTTCATGATACATGAAATTGTTCTGACAAGGAAGAACACAGAAAACTGTCAAATACATCATTCTCAATGCAGCAATGCAATTTAAGTTTACATTAGTTTTCCTGACTTCATATGTATGATTGAAATCAAAGTGCTTCTCTTCTCAAAAAAGGGGGTAAGGGTCGGAAAGAAGGAGAAAATTTGGAACTCAGAATTTAAAAAGTGATTGTCAAAATCTTTTTACAAGTACTTGGAAAATATTTAATAAAAAAATTTAAAAGCAAAAAAGAAAGTAAAAAAAGAAAAAGATTATATTAGCATCTTTTCTTTGCCTGTCATGTCATATTTTTAACTCAGAAAGGATTTGTTGTCCACTATAAGTTCCTAATGTTTTTCAAGTGATCTGTTTTCTAGCTATACTTCCTTTGTCATGTATTTGTGAAGTTGTCACTTTGATATATTTCATCTTACTAGATTTTATCCAATGCTCTAACCTCTTGAATTCTTTTTGGACTCCATTTAATAATCCTTTCTGTTACTTTCCCTCCCAATTTTGTGCTGTATTCAAATTTGATAAGCAGAGTATCTATACCTTCTAAGTTAGTGATAAATATATGCTAACAATTTTTCTTTATTAATGATATTTCTGAGCATAAATTTCCTGTGGTAGAAGAATGGTACCTATAAGAATAAGAAGAGATAAAAGAAAACTACACAAAATCATAGAGAATTTGTCTGAGGAAAGTAGTCTTTCAATGTGGAATTAACAATTTTCATCAATTTTCAAACTACATTAGTGTATTATCCATAGATTTGGGTAGCTAACTTAATTTTTAAAATTCTGAGCTGGAATATTTTCTTAATTTTTTCTCTCTACTAGTTTGTTTTAAATTATTAGAAATTATATTTTATCCATGATATAATTTGGCTTACAAAATATATTGTCTTTATGCTTTTTTTAAACTAAACAATGTAAGCAGTTTATCCTTGTTTAGTACCTTATAAATGTTTTATCATGTTTATCTTTTCATGTTTCTCTTGTTTCCTGTGTTTGTTACTCAGTTTCTATGCATCTCTAGTTTTTTCATCAGGAATGCTTGAAGTCGTCTATTTCATCAATACTTTACCCCCACTCTACTTTTCTGAGTAGATTATTCTTGTCTGTAAGCCTATACCCATTTGCCTTCTGTAATATTGTATTCCAAGTTCTCCACTTCTTTATAGTAATGCTTGTTAAGTTGTTTGTGATTCTGACTGTGACTCCTCTGTCTTTCAGGTTGTTTGCTATATTTTGACTTGGAATCTCTGGTTTGAGACTATAACGTTCCTGAAAGTTTTCATTTTTTTTCTTTCTTTCAGGAGGTGATCACTTTAAAAGATCTGAGGAATTTTCTTTTATGATTTCTTGAAATACTGTGTTTAATATAAACATTAAATTTATATATAAATTAATAAATATATAAATATAATTTAAATATAAAATCTCTTTTATTTTTATTTATAGCTTTCAAGTAGTCCAGTATTTCTTAAATTATCTCTTCTCAATCTGTTTTCTAGGTAAGTCTTTTTTTTACTATAAAATATCTTGCATTTTCTTTTTTTTTCAGTCTTTTGACTTTATTTTTAATACTTCTCTTTGTCTCAGAGAGCCATTATCTTCTAATTGGTCCATTTCAATTTTCAGGGAACTTATTGTTTGGATAAGGTTTTGTACCTCTTGTGCCAATGTTAATTTCTTCTGCATTTTTTTCTTCTATAGCTCTCATTTCTTTCCCAAATTTTCCCTTTAAAATTCTTCTTTTATTTTTACAAAAAGTTAACTCTTTAAAAAAAAAACTCTTGCTGCATATCATTCAGAAATTCTAAATGAATTTTTTTTTTTGCTCAAAACTGTGTTTTTCTTTAAGGCTTTGTCTGCAAGTGTTTTGGAATAATTCTTTTCTTCTGGGCTTGTATCTTGAGTGTCTCTATCACCATAAAATTTTTTTATGGTGGGATTTCTTTTTTATTTTCTAATTCTTCCAGACTATTTCCTCACTTTGTATTTTATATTAAAATTGACTTATCTGAAGAGTTCTGCAGGTTCATGACCAGATTTGGTTCTGAACAACATACTAGTGGCTTTGTCTCATTTGGAATTTTAGTAGACTGCTTCTAAAAATCACTCATTACTAGTCAGCTGGAAAACTGCTGGTTCAAAGTGATAGAATGAAGTTTCCCCTTTGTTCTGGGATTTCTATCCTAAATATTCCTTTATCAGCTTTAAACTGGGCTGGAAGGAAAAACTTCTCTACTTCTGGAGTCAGAGCCACACAGTTGTTGCTTGGTTCTAAGTTTGCTCCATGTTCAGTTTATAGCACAGTACCTTGTTCTAATTATCACTTTGTAATGCTACCACCAGTCACAGGTCCCCTCCCCTCCCCAGTCAGCCCTGGATTTGTGATTCAAAATTGGGTAATGAGTAATAGAACTGACAGAACTAAAAAAAAAATGATTCACGGTTATATTTTTCTCTAGATTTCTCCAAAATTAGGACTCCATCTGGTACATTGTATAGACCTGCTTGGAGGAATTAGTAAGCAAATTTCATCTGTATTCTTCCTGTTTGTCTGCCATTTTGCCAACTATATACATTTTTACTGACTGTCCCTTCAAGTCATTTTCCGTCTTTCACAAAACCTAGTAGAATCCTATATAACATGATAAGACTCTTGCTGTTGAACTCACAAAACACTTCAGTTTGCTGGTATTTATATCCTTGTTCTATTCTTTTTAAAAGCCCATCAAAGATGCAGCAAATTATATTCATTTCAGAATTAGGAGATATTATCATGTCAAACTATACTTGTACATTTTTTAAGTAGCAGGAACAAAATAAAAATCCCATTTCCTTCATATACTTCTATATCATATTCTCTACTATATTTGTAGATATACTTTATACTACACAATAGTCTGTTACACACGTCTTCTTAGATCTTCCCAAAGATTCATGCACTCAGAGCAAGTCAAATCCATTCCAAGTTGCCAATCTCTTTAGGAGGAATTCTTAGAGCTCTGGAGTTGTCTTCTTGATCCTAAAATTATCTTCTATTTACTTATAAGTATATTTTCATTTCCCCGAATTATATGTAATTCCCTTGAGAGCAAAAACTGTCTGTATCCCTAATGCCTAACACAAAGCCTAAATGTTGGTGGCTTTGTTTTTTGTTTTTGCTTTCTGTAAGTGGTGACATGAATGTAGTTCAGTACTGCCATTTCCACTATCTCTATTGCCATGGTAATATTCCTTCTTTTTCTTGTATCATGGGAAGTTGCAAAAAAAACTGGTCCTTGCATTAATGAGGATTAGCATGCTTAATGACTTATTTTCTAGATAAATAAAATGCTTAATTAATCTCACAGTCACATGCATAAAGATTCTTCTTCTCTAAAATATAATTGAGAGATATAAAATATAATTTTTCATTGGTAAAACATACAAAATTAGCTCTTCATTTGGTTCATGCCTGTTTCCTAGAATGTGGCGAGGACTCAACAAATAATAGGTTTTAAAAAATATTTTATTTTTCCCATTACAATGTAAAATTTTTTTTTAATTCTTAAAAAATTTTTTTGAATTACCAATCCTGTCTCTTCATTCCATCCCTCCTCTCTTTATTTTTCTAATTAGTTAGAAATGGTTTTCATTATATGAAAAACTACTTTGTAATTGTATTTATGCAGTTATTTAGTTTGTATTGGTAGGTAGATTTCCAAGTATTTTGTATTGTCTAAGTTATTCTAAATGGAATCTCTCTTGCTGCAAGACTTAATTACTAATCCATAGAAATGTTGATGACTTCTGTGGATTTATTTTATATTCTGCACTTTTGCTGAAGTTATTAGTTATTTCAGCTGTTTTTTTAATCAATTCTCCAAGATTCTCTAGCTATACCATCATATCATATGCAGAGAATGATAGTTTTATTTCCTTATTGCCCATTCTAATTCCTTTCGTTTCTTTTTCTTTTCTTATTGCTATAGCTAGCATTTCTGGTGCAATATTGAATAATAGTAGTGATAACTGGAATCCTTGCTTCAGCCCTGATTTTACTGAGAAGACTTCTAGCTTATTTGCGTTACAGATGATGCTTGTTCATGGTTTTAAATAGCTGATATTTAACATTTTAAAGAAAACTCAATTTATTTTTTATTTTTTTACCTAAATTCTTTTTTTTAATTTGCAAAACATATGTATGGGTAATTCTTCAACATTAACCCCTACAAAGCTTTCCATTACAAATTTTCCCCCCCTACTCCCCACCCCTCCCCTAGATGGCAGGATATCCACTACATGTTAATTATGTTAGAATACTTGACAAATCGAATATATGTATACATATTTCCACACATCATTGTTGTGCAAGAAAAATCGTATCTACAAGAAAGAAAAATCAGATAAAGGAAACACAATGCAAGCAAACATCAATAGAGAGCATGAAAATGTTATGTTGTGGTCCACATTTCACATTCCTCTCTCTGGGTGTATATGGCTTTCTTCAGTGAACATTTGGAAGTGGTTTGAAACATTTCATTGTTGAGAGCCATGTCCATCAGAATCGATCGTCATATAGTATTGTTGTTGCCGTGTATAATGATCTCCTGATTCTGCTCGTTTCACTCAGCATCAGTTCATATAAGTCTCTCCAGGCCTCTCTGAAATCGTCCTGCTGGTCGTTTCTCACAGAACAATAATATTCCATAACATTCATATACCATAATTTGTTCAGCCATTCTCCAATTGTTGGGCATCCATTCAGTTTCCAGTTTCTTGCCACTACAAAAAGGGCTGCCACAAACATTCTTGCACATGTGGGGCCCTTTCCCTCCTTTAAGATCTCTTTGAGATATAGGCCCAATAGAAATGCTGCTGGGTCAAAGGGTATGCACAGTTTGATAACTTTTTGAGCATAGTTCCAAATTGCTCTCCAGAATGGCTGTATCTGTTCACAGTTCCACCAACAATGCATCAATGTCCCAGCCTTCCCACATCCCCTCCAACATTCATCATTATCTTTTCCTGTCATTTTAGCCAATCTGACAGGTGTGTAGTGATACCTCAGAGTTGTCTTAATTTGCATTTCTCTGATCAATAGTGATTTGGAGCACCTTTTCATATGACTACAAATAGGAAAACTCAATTTATTACTATGTTTTCCAGTGTTTTTAAAAGAATGTGGTGCTATATTTTATCAAAAGTTTTTCTGCATTTTTTGCAATAGTTGGTTTTGTTATTGATATTATCAATATTCTTATAGTTTCCCCAATATTGAAATAGTTCTGAATTCTTGATATAAATCACATCTATTCATATTGTATGAACTTTGTGATATAATGTTGTAATCTCTTTGCTAGTATTTCATTTAAAATTTTTTTCATCAATATTCATTAGGAAAACTGGTTTATGGTTTTCTTTTTTTTTCCCTTCTTTTTTTTTTTTAGCTCTTTCTGGCTTAGGTATTGGTATTTGTATTGTAAAAAGGAATTTGGAAGAACTCCTTCTTTACCATTTTTCCAAATAATTTACATAGTATTGTAATTAATTGTTCTTTCAATGTTTGGTAGGATTCACCTGAGAATCTGTCTGGTCCTGGAGATTTTTTTATATAGAATTTATCAATGGCTTGTTTAAATTTGTTTTCTAAGATAGAGATATTTAACCTCACACTTCTCAGATTGGCTAAAATGACAGGAAAAGATAATGATTATATTGGAGGGGCTGTAGGAAAACTGGAACACTAATACAGTTTTGTTGGAGTAATTTGGAACTATGCCCAAAGGGCTATAAAACTGCACATATCTGTTGATCCAGCAGTCTCATTACTGCGTCTGTATCCCAAAGAAATAATAAAAAAGAGAAAAGGACCTTTTTGTGCAAAAATGTTTGTAGCAATTCTTTTCATAGTGGAAAGGAACTGGAAATTAAGTGGATTCCCATTAGTTGGAGAATAGCTGAATAAGTTATGGTATATGAAGTTAATGGAATTATCATTGTTCTATAAGAAATGATAAGGAGGCTGATTTCAGAAAAGTCTGGAAAGGCCTACATGAACTGATGCTGAGTGAAGTAGAACCAAGAGAACACTGTACACAGTAACAAAAAGATTATATGGCAATCAACTGTGATGGACTTGGCTCTTCTCAACAACAGGTGATTCAATGCGATTCCAATAGATGGAAAATGCTACCATCTAGAGCGAACTATTGAGACTGAATGTGGATCAAAGCATCATATTTTCATATTTTTGTTTTTTTTCTTTCTCTGAACATGGCAAATATGGAAATATGCTTAAAAGGATTGTGCATATTTAAAAAAAATAAAAACTTATTTTGAAAAGGTAAAACAATTAAAATAGGGGTATTCAAATCTGCTATTTCTTCTGTTAATTTGGGCAATTTATATTTTTGTAAATATTCTTCCACTTCACTTAGATTACTAGATTTGTTGGCCCTTAGGCAAAATAGCTCTTAATAATTCCTTTAATTTCATCTTCTTTGTAGTGAATTCATTCTTTTCAAGTTTGATATTAATAGGTGCTCCCCACCCCATAAAACCAGATCCTAGCTTTATTTATTATTTCAATGTTTTTGCATTTGTTTTTACTTTCAAATTTATTCATCTCTCCTTTGATTTTCAGGATTTCCTATTTGGTGTTTAACTGGGAATTTTAAATTTGTGACTTTTCTAGTTTCTTTTTTAGTTGCATGATTAATTCATTGATTTTCTCTTTCACTATGATGTAAGCATTTAGAGATATGGATTTTCCCCTAAGGACTGTTTTGGCAGCATCCATAAATTTGTTGTCCCTATTTAATGAAATTATTGATTGTCTCTATGATTTATTCTTTGACCCATTTGTTCTTTAGGATTAGATTATTTACTTTCCAATTAATTTTTAATCTTTGTTTTCATGACCCTTTATTGAATGTAATTTTATTGTATTGTCACCCAAAAAGGATGTATTTAATAATTCTGCCTTTCTGCATCTGGTTGTAAGATTGTTTTTTTATGCCCTAATATGTGGTGCCATGAACCATTGCGAAAGAGGTACATACATTTCCAGTTCCATTCAGTTTTCTCCAGAGGTCTATCAGCTAACTTTTCTAAAATTCTATTCATTTTCTAAATTATTTTTATTAGATTTATCTAGTTCTGAAAGGAGTAAAGTGAGGTTCTCCATTAGTATGGTTTTACTTTATATTTCCTCCCATAAGTCATTTAACTTTTCCTTTAAGAATTTGGATGTCATACAATTTGGTACATATGTGTTGGCATGGATATTACTTCATTGTCTATGATGTTAGCAACATGTAATTTCCATGCTTATATCTTCTAATCAGATCTATTTATCAAATGATTGTAAATAGAACTTCAAACATTTTATAAGCCCTAAAATATTTTTTAAAACTTGTAAAATATTTTAATTATTGAGATGCTATTTTAAGACAAGACTGGTTGATTCACATGTGAGTTATGTGGATAGAAACATTATATAGTCTTCCCCTTCTACAACATATAGTTCTGAAGAGTTCATATGAGAAACATGAAGAACAAAAAAAACATTTCTTAAAGATTGTTTTCCCTTTTTGCATACTCTATTTCCAAGCCAAAATGGAATCCCTGAACTGGAAACTTCATTTCCTGCTTCTATAACTTTACTTAAGCATTCTCCATGCTTGGTCTGAACAAACTTCCTCCTTCTCTTCCCTTTTAGAATCTTTGTCTTCTTTCAAGCAAAGTTCAACTTAGGTGCCACTTCCTCAGTGAAGCTCCTTCCTTCTTTACTTTTTCTTGTACTATATTTACTTATATCCATATTGTACCTGGTAGAATATGAATTCCTTGAGGGCAGGAACTAATTTGTCTTTGTATTTCTAATTCTTAGCACAGTATCTTATATCTAGTATGTGAAGAATAAATATTTGCTTGTTGAATTTTGTAAAAAGTCAAAATTTATGTGCTAGTTTTTATATTCAGGTTTCAATATGTTGTTAATGCTTTTATGCATCACTTAGTCATATGCCAGATGAATTAATATTTCAATAAATAGGTTGCAAACAATAGGAGGTGGATAGTCCTACTTTATAGATGACTCAAGTACATTAATTATAGCACTTCAGCAAAAGAGAAAAAATAATTTAAAATATATAATCATTTGCTACAATAGTCAATGGGCAGGGAGGAAGGGGGAGAGGGTAAAGGAGATAGTGCTGTGTGATCATTGTTCTGACTTGACACTGGTGACAGAACAAAGATCTTTTAAATAAATAGTAATAATTATTAATTTTTGTTTTTCAGTATTTTCAATTATGCCCAACTCTTTGTGACTCCATTTGGGGTTTCCTTGGCAAAGATAAGTAGTGGTTTGCCATTTCCTTCTATGGCTTTTTACATTTGAGGAAACTGAGGCAAACAGGGGTAAGTGACTTGACTAGGTTTACATAGCTAGTAAATGTCTGAGTTTAGATTTTAACTCAGGAACATAAGTTTTCCTGACTCTAAGCCCAGCACTCTACTGAGCTACCCTAACTTACCTAGCCTAATAATTACTAATACACATACACTGATACATGATACACAACACATTCCATATATTATTTTATTTTTATCATCACATCAGTCTGGTGAGGCAAATACTATTATTGTCCCCATTTTATAAATGAGGCAACTGAAGCTGGGAGACATTGTGACTTGTGCAAAGTCTGGCAAGGGTCTGAGGCAGGAATCAAGCATTTAAATTTAGGTCTATACTTTGGTCCATTCAAAGAGGGAGGTATGATTGGTATATGTTTGCAAGTGATATTTAGTAGTTATTTTTCTATTTTTTTTTGTATCCCAGAAGCTCTGTTGGTCTATGAATATTATGGAGTTGACTCCTCATAAATTTTAATAATTTTTATTTAACATTTTTTTAATTTAACATACTTAAGGAGGAATGGGTAGAACTATTGAATGTCTACTATATGCCCAATACATAATAAGAAAATAGAGTAATATTGAAGAAATATTTTTGAATACTTATTATGTACAATATACTTACAACAATGCTTAGGAAGCCAAGGATAGAAATAATCATGACTTTAAGCTTTACAAAGTACTCTATACAATTCACAACTTTAGTAAAGTTGCAGGATTCAAAATTAATCCACATAAATCATCAGCATTTTTATATATTACCAACAAAGTTCAGCAGCAAGAGATAGAAAAAGAAATTCCATTCAGAATAATGGATGATAGCATAGAATAATTGGGAATCTATCTGCCAAGAAAATGTCAGAAACTATATGAACTAAACTACAAAACACTTTCCACACAAATAAAATCAGACCTAGTCAATTGGAAAAACATTAAGTGCTCATGGGTAGGCCGAGCAAATATAATAAAAATGACAATACTACCCAAACTAATTTACTTATTTAGTGCCATACCAATCAAACTCCCAAGAAATTATTTTACAGATCTAGAAAAAATAGTAGCAAAGTTCATTTGGAAGAACAAAAGGTCAAGGATTTCAAGGGAATTAATGAAAAAAAAAGACAGATGAAGGTGGCCTTGCTGTACCAGATATAAAACTATATTATAAAGCAGCAGTCATCAAAACCATTTGGTACTGGCTGAGAAACAGAGCAGCCGATCAATAGCATAGGATAGGATCACAGGACAAACTAGGCAATAACTACAGCAATTTAGTGTTTGATAAACCCAAAGACCCCAGCTTTTGGGATAAGTACTCACTATTCGCCAAAAACTGCTGGGAAAATTGGAAACTAGTGTGGAAGAAATTAAGGCTGGACCCATACCTAACACCGCACACCAAGATAAGATCTAAATGGGTTCATGATCTAGATATAAAGAGTGATATTATAACCAAATTAGAGGAACATAGGATAGTTTACCTCTCAGACCTGTGGAGATGGAATAAATTTATGTCCAAAGAAGATCTGGAACTCCTAATTGAACACCAGATAGATAATTTTGATTATATTAAGTTAAAAAGTTTCTGTACTAACAAAAGTAATGCAGACAAGATTAGGAGGGAAGCATCAAATTGGGAAATCATCCTTACATTTAAGGGTTCTGATAAAGGTCTCATCTCTAAGCTATATAGAAAATTGTCTCACATTTATAAAAATTCAAGTCATTCTCCAATTGATAAATAGTCAAAGGATATGAACAGACAATTTTCAGAGGATGAAATTAAAACTATTTATAATCATATGAAAAGTTGCTCCAAATCACTATTGATCAGAGAAATGCAAATTAAGACAACCCTGAGGTACCACTACACACCTGTCAGATTGGCTAAAATGACAGGAAAAGATAACGATGAATGTTGGAGGGGATGTGGGAAGACTGGGACACTGATGCATTGTTGGAGCTGTGAACGGATCCAACCATTCTGGAGAGCAATTTGGAGATATGCTCAAAAAGTTATCAAACTATGCATACCCTTTGACCCAGCAATGTTTCTATTGGGCTTATATCCCAAAGAAATCATAAAAAAAGGAAAGGCCACATGTGCAAGAATGTTTGTGGCAGCTCTTTTTGTAGTGGCTAGAAACTGGAAACTGAATGGATGCCCATCAATTGGAGAGTGGCTGAATAAATTATGGTATATGAATGTTATGGAATATTATTGTTCTGTGAGAAACGACCAGCAGGATGATTTCAGAGAGGCCTGGAGAGACTTGCATGAACTGATGCTGAGTGAGATGAGCAGAACCAGGAGATCATTATACACAGCAACAACAATACTATATGAGGATCAGTTCTAATGGACATGATTCTCTTCAACAATGAAATGCTTCAAACCAATTACAATTGTTCAGTGAAGAAAGCCATATACACCGAGAGAGAGGGATGTGAAATGTGGACCACAACATAACATTTTCATGTTCTCTATTGATGTTTGCTTGCATTGTATTTCCTTTATCGGATTATTCTCTCTTATAGATAAGATTTCTCCTGAACAAAAAAAAAAATGATGTGTGGCAATAACTATACATATATTCGATTTAGGTATTCTAACATAATTATCATATAGTGGATATCCTGCCATCTAGGGGAGGGGTGGGGAGTAGGGGGGAAAATTTGTAACAGAAAGCTTTGTGGGGGTTAATGTTTAGGAATTACCCATACATATGTTTTGCAAATAAAAAGTATTAAAATTAATTAATTAATTAATTAATTAATTAAATTAAAAAACCAAAGTACTCTATACACATTTCATGAGTTTCTCAATAGCCTCATTAGATAGGTATTATTTCACTCTACTTCAGATGAGGAAACTGAGGCACAAAGAGGTAAATTGATATATCAGGAATTTAATTTAAATCCACCACGTCTTCCCTACTCCAAGCCCAAATCTACTTAATATACCATGTAACATCTAGGGAGGAAAATCAAAAAAAGCAAGGGATAATTAATCGAGGCTCACTGAGATGAGGAGAAGGATCAAAATGAAGTGGTGGTTTGATGAAATTATCATCAGAAAAAATGTCAGCAATTCATCTAAGGTCAGCCTCATAAATAGATTCTTTGAATGACTTATTCATATTGGAAGACTTGGAGAAAGACGACTCTATTACACTGTGAAGCTGTGAATTGGTCCAACCATTTGAGAAAGCAACATTAAATTGTTTTAAAGTAACTAAAATGTCTATACTCTTTGACCTAGAAATCTCCTGTTTGGATTACCTCAAAGATAAAAAGAAAAGATCCCCAAAACAGCAAAATATTTATACTAGCATTTTTTTGAGTAACAAAGAATATATAAAGAGTAGAAACCTATTGTTTGGGGAATGGCTCAACAAATTATGGTACATGCCCATAATGGAATATACCTGTAATGTTAAGAAGAATGAACATGAAGAATAGAGAGAAGCATAGAAAGATTTATGTGACTTGACAAAAAGTGAATTAAGCAGAGCCAGTTAAACAATGCATAATGATTATAATAACTAAAAATGGGAAGAACAAGCAAATAAACAAAACAAAAACTCCAAAGGCTTTTTAATTAGAATGACCAAATTTGGCCTCAAGGAAAAGAAGAAAAACCATATTTTTCTCCCTTCTTTGGAGAGATGAGAGACTGTAAGCATGGAAAGTCATATCTATTGACAGAATTGTTTGATATAGGTTAGTTTTTCTGAACTTCTTTCTCCTTGCCTCCCTCTCTCTCCTTCTCTGTTTCTCCTCTCTCTCTGTCTGTCACTGCTGTCTCTCTGTCTCTGTCTGTCTCTTTCTCTCTCTTGTCTCTCTCTTGTCTCTCTCTTCCTCTCTCCCTCTCCCTGCCTCCCTCCTTTTCTCTCTCTCTCTCTCTCTCTCTCTCTCTCTCTCT
>JAJPUD010002113.1:238451-249642 GCA_023553655.1 Myrmecobius fasciatus | reverse complement strand
GTGTGTGTGTGTGTGTGTGTGTGTGTGTGTGTGTGTGTGTGTGTGTGGAGGGAAATGGCCAGATGATGCAATGCAATGGAGCTGCATGGACAGCCCACTGAGTAATTTGTAAGCACCTGGCTTGACTAGGAACTGTAGGCAATGAGCTGAACACAGAATTAAATAGGAAGAGGACATGGAATTGGATTATATTTGGAAGATTGAATCCCACTTTCAATAATGCCAAGCTGCTCATTGTTGCATCTTCCTTGACAATATCTTGGTTATATTTGAATTGCTGTGAATTATAGAACACTAAAATTCCAGAAAAATTAAAATTGAAGGTGACAACAGTCAAGGTAAATATGCATAATAGGTTTAAGGAGTTTGTTTTATTGAAAAATAATAATATGCTCTCAAAGAAAGGAATAAAAGACATCTTTTGGAGGGGAGGTCTGACCATCAAAGGAGGTTGATTGGTCAGGTGGTGAGAGAGAGGGATGATAGGGAGACAATCCTAGTGTTTTAGCATTGGCATTTATTAAATATTTAATAAGCAAAAAGAAACTTTCAGGGCATGGGGTAGATCTTCTGTGGACTATTGGCAGAAGACATGGGAAAATTTACATAGGAGGAGAAAACTTGGAGTTTCTGGAGAGGGCATCCACATTCATAAAATTATAGATGCATCAAAATAACAAAGGGAATATTTTTAAATGAAAGGAATTATCCACTGTGGAGATAGCAGAATAGATGGTCTTTATATTTGTAAAGATTTTGTAAAGCCTATTTGGAAATTCCTCAATTTTGAGCCAGAAGTTCAATTGGTAACAGAACTTGGGTAACAAATCCAAACAGCTGATTAAAAAAATAGCTGAAATTTACAAAAGTTCAGAAGTTTATAAAGGATTTTTTAAAACTTCTATCACCTTACTTGAATTCATAACAATACTGTGAAACAGGTGCTCTTATGATTCCCATTTTACAGATAAGAAAAATAAAGGGTTGAGAGAAATTCAGTGACTGCTTCATTGAAATGCATCTATTAAATGTCTCAGGCACAATTCAAATCTAAATCTTCTTGACTATTAGATCACCATTCCATCCAATACCTCATACTGTCTCTCTCTCTTTTTTTTTTTTTTTGCTTTTTGCTGAGGCAATTGGGGTTAAGTGACTTGCCCAGGGTCACACAGCTAGGGAATGTTAAGTGTCTGAGACCAGATTTGAACTCAGGTCCTCCTGACTTCAGGGCTGGTGCTCTATCCACTGTGCCACCTAGCTGCCCCTATACTGTCTCTCTTAATGATTCAGATATTAAGCTGTGAAATATCCTGAAATTCAAATACTAATAGAAATTAACTATGGGACCTCACTAGACTCTTGCTATGGTCACACAGACCAGAATGAAGTCCTAGTAAAGTATTGTTAACAGCATAATAGTTCTGCATTACTATGTAAGTGTCATCAAATTTATTTTGACTCATGAGGCAAATACGAACATTTGTGTATACAACAAATAATAATAAATGACAACTATATAGTACTTTAAAATTTTCTAAATTTTTCATATGCATTATATCACATTTATGTTTGCATACTCAAGTAAGCACTGTCCTAAGAGTATACTACAAAACAGTTGGCCATTAAAAGGAAATAGATAAGGAGTAGGGAAAGAATGTGTATGATGCAGCTAGGTGGCCCAGTGGATATAGTGCTGGACCTGAAATCAGGAAGATTCAGCCTCCTGACTTCAAATATTTTTCGGCTATGTGACCCTGGGCAAGTCACTTAATCCCATTTGCCTCAGTTTCCTCATCTGTAAAAGAAACTAGAGAAGGGAATGGCAAAGCATTTCAGTATCTTTGCCAATAAAACCCCACATGAGGTCACAAAGAATTAAATACAACTGAAAATGAACAACAAACAAGGGGGGGGGAGTTCACAAACTTGGTCATTCTCCACTTATCCCTAACTTAGTTGTTAAAATGTTTATCCTAAAACATAAGTATGACTATATCACACATACTCTTTTTGCTTTATACTTCTATTCCTGACCAGACATAATCAAGAAATGATCCCCAAATGGATGCTCCTAGTTTTGGCAGCTGCCTTATGAGTTTTGAAGCTATAGGTGCTACTTGCACAAGGGAGGTATTTTCTGTAGCTATATCCTTCTTGGAAGAGATAACCACTGACAGGAAGATAGACCTGTGAATTCCTAGTTAGCTAAGAAGAAAGAGACCTTGAGTGAATTGTTTAAACAGTATAGATCCAAGGCAAAAATGAATTGCTTATTCAACAGTACTATAACTCTGTCTAGAAACCTACGTCCTAAGACCATATTAGAATAATGTTACTGGTTTATGTTGTATCACACTTTTGTATGTTAAGTAACTTTTCTAGTCATAATCTTAATCTTTCAGGGTATGAACTAAACCTAAATTTTCATAGATTTCTGTTGAGACTCCGAGGTAGAGAAATAATTAGCCAGAGACTGAGAGGAGCCTAATTTCCTCTCTTTGGAGTAAAAATTCCCCAGTGTGTCTATTTGATATCACATTGGAACTCTTTTTTGGGAGAGGATATTTATCCTTTGTTTCAAATGATGCTTAGAATTTGTGATAAAGAAGGAAAAGAAAGCAAAGCATAATCTACCACACCACACCAAGATTTTTCAAGTAGATTTCAAAAGAGTCAGGGCAAAGATGATAGGATCACATGGCTAAATGTCATGGAGGAAGTCAGTCCAGCAAGGATGGAAAACTTTCAAAGAAAAAATTCTGAAGACAAAGACAAGAATATTTCTCATCAGAAGGAAAAAAGGAGAGGAGGAATGCTTTTAAAAGACAGTGTGACTCCATAAAGAATCTCAATTGACTCAGTTTTTTTTAAGTGCTTAAAAAGTGGAAGTGGGGTGGGGGTAGAGGTAAGGAGGGTTGGATGTGGAATATTCCATTAAGTAAGCATGGTTGATGTGTTGGTTGGTTTTGTGTTACCTTTCTGCCTTTAAAAAAAAAAAGAAAGAAAAAACACCCCAAAACAAAACAAAAACTTTTTTTCCTATTACAAGAGATATTTATCAAAACTCTATATCTACCTCCCACTCATTGCTACCTATGTTGGGAAAGAAAAGATCAAAGGAGAGTTAGAAATACTGCTTGGAGAGAAGAAAAAGACAGTAACATGACAAAGAGGAGCAGAATTATTAGAATCTTATTTTGAGAGTAGTAGAGTAGTAGTAGAGTGGTAGAAAGTAAAAATGAGAGTAGTAAAAAATAAAAGGATTGAAGCATTAGATCCTATTGTTGCAAAAGTACTCAAGATTCATGAGGTTTTCTTTTATTTTTTTAGTCCTAAGTCATTGCACATTTTTTATGCAAAGAATATTTTAAACTAGCATAAAGATTTCAACTGTAAAGAACTTCTTTCAAGTGGAATAGTTATTCATAGAAATGGAGGCTGTCACACACTGAGTTAAGCTACCAGGTCCCGCTGAGCAAGAAAATTTTAAGCTGTATTAAACAGGAAGAAAGAGTAAAAAAAAGAGAAATGGATGGAGAAATGGAGGAGGGAAAGCATAATATGTAAAACAATTTACAAAATCACCACGGGATAACTTATTTCCTGAAGTTTCTGAACCAAGCAATTTGAATTTTCACTTTTGGATACCCTGCATATTTTATTATAGCTCTATCTTCATCTTAAAAAATAAGGATAAAAGGTACAGTGATTATATAAGCAGATAGGACATATGTGGTTAAATTTATAATGAAAAAAATTCATTTCCTCTGCACAGACTTAAAGAATTTTTCAATGCAAGTGTTGCTTTGGTGTTTTTTTTTGGTTTGGTGTCTTTATGTTTAGAAACACAATTTTTTAATATTGTAATTACTACAAGTTCATTACTGAAATTGACATAGTTAATGTCTAATTATGGATATGTAGTGACATGTCAAAATATTTAGTATTAGGTAATCCTATTTTTGCTTGCACAGTCCAAGTCCCATTTAACAGAACAAGCAGGAATTAGAAAGTGAAAGAACATAGTCTTCCTTTATCCAACAGGCTGTCATTTCTTTAATCAAGTCTCTTTTTCTTGTCTGGTACCTACACCTTAATACCTTACCATTTCCTTGGATACCTCCCTCCTCCCCGATCCAGAAATTTCTATTATAACATTCTAGGCTAGAAACTTTCAAAAAAAATTTTTTAAGCTGATTGGTGTTTCCCACTTTAAGACCCCAGGGGCTGGAAAATAATCAGACTCAATAAAATACCTCCTTTCCTTATTAAAAATAATTGAGTAACTCTGATTTAGTAATTAGCTAGAGCTTATATTGAGCTGATCCCAGAGCCACCATGACCTCTAAACTACCTGAGGTTTAATGAACCTTTCTCCAACCAGTGTGAATGATTGAATCCTTTTAAATATGGAGGGAGGGAATGAGAAGAGAAAGAAGCAAGAAAAAGAATTGTTCTACTGCTTGATTTTCCCTATAATTTACTTTGCTATTCTAATTCCTAAATGTTCTGTTGAATATGAACTTGGACTATATATGCCAAGTTAGGATTATCCCAAAACACTGGATCTGGAGAAATAAAGTGTTTCATGAGACCCTTATTATATTTTCATATTGTTTTAAGAATTAACTTAAGAATTAAAAATTTAAGAATTATACCAAACCTGAGATTCTATCAATTTGGTAAAATTGAAAATAAAAGAAAAAAGCAAAAACAACAAAATTTGGAGGAGCTGTGTGAAAATAGGTATATTAATGGCCTATTGGTTTTGTGGAAGGTGCAACTATTCTGGAATGGAAATTGGAACTCTGTCACCACTATTACTAGAGTATATATATCCTTTGACCAAGCAGTACCAATTACTAAATAATTCACCCCTCAGAAAGCGGTCAATATAAACCATTTCCCCTTAGAAATGAAAGTGAAAAACTTCACATCTCAAATAAAAAGAATTTCCTGAGGGATGAAAAGGAAATTGACAAGCTAAAGGCCCCAAATGACAATTGATTCCCTGATGGACACGGGTGAAACAAACCTTAATGAAAGAAGAACTCCTCAGTGTGATGAAAATGTATCTTCTGCTCAGGAAGTCAGAGGAAACCTGTGTTTGTTTAAGGTTCTCAACAGCCTCAGCTGGAAGAAATCCCTTCAGGTACTAAAGTGAAGGGTCTTAACAATGAAGTATTCTTGATTTTAACTATTAAAGAGAAGGCCTTGCCTAATCTTCTGCCCTCTTTCAAAGAAAAGAACTTCAGCTTAGGCCAATCATTAAAAAAGAACTGTATTGCCTGTGATGAAGGAAAAGGTCAAATTAAAGATCATCACAATAAAGGAAAAGTCCTCAACTTGGAGAATTACCCATACATACATATGTTTTGCAAATAAAAATAAATAAATTAAAAAAAAGACTGAGTTAAAATAAGGGGGTGGAGCACAATTTATTGTGTCTTAGTTTAAGAAAAAAAGGCAGGTTAAGCGATTATAATTTCAGACAAAGCAAGAACAAAAATAGACTATGAAAAGAGATAAAGAGAGAAACTATATTTTGCTAAATGGTAGCAATGAATTTATTTCATTTAACATTTAACATTTAACATACATGTACCTAATGGCCTATTTTCTAAATACTTGAAGGGAAAACTAAGAATTATGAGATGAAATAAACAATAGACTATAATAAAGGGAGTACTTTAATACCTTTGGCATATCAGCTTCAGATAATTCTAACCAAAATTAAACAAGAAAGAACCAAAAGGCATGAGTAGAATTTTAGACAAATTAGATATTATAGACTTCAAGTGGTTGATAAGTTACTTTTTGTGTCATTGACCATTTAATTACAGAAAAAAGACTCTAGAATTTAAGTAAATATATGAGATAGATTTAATTTTATTTTTAAATTTTTTATTAAAGTTTTTTAATATTCAAAATATATGCATTGACAATTTTTCAGCATTAACCCTTGCAAAACCCTGTGTTCCAATTTCCCCCCCTTCTCCTAGATAGCAAGTAATCCAATATGTTAAACATGATAAAAATATATGTTAAGGGGCAACTAGATGGTACAGTAGACAGAACACCAGCCCTGAAGTCAGGATAACCTGAGTTCAAATCTGGTATCAGAAATTTGAACACTTCCTAGATGTGTGACCCTGGGCAAGTCACTTAACCCCAATTGCCTCAGCAAAATATATATATATATATATATGTATATATGTATATACATATACATATATATTATATATGTATATGTTAAATCCAATACATATTTATGTAATTTAGATTTAATTTTAGATTAAGGAAAGAACAAGGGTATGTGTATAAGTTTCTTTTCATGTATAAAAGTAAATTTTGCATTAATTAATAATATGCAAATTGTTTTATAAACCTTAAAAGTATATTTTACATTGAGGAAACTGTCTTACAAAGTCTTACCTGCAGGTCATACCACTATTAAATGTCAGAGTGGTACTAAAACCAAGGTTTTTCCTGATTCCAACAATGACCTTTGGACTCAAAACCTGACAATGGAGTTTATCCATTTATCTTATGAATATATTTCAAACCTCAGAATAAATACTCAGAATAAAGCATAAATCAGAATGGTTCTTACAGAATCTTACCTGATTCACTTAAACATTAATCAAAGGGCTAGATGGCAAGGCCTGGGAGTCCTTATCAGTAGATTAGTTGAAAGCACTGTGATTTGCAGAGTGTAGAGGTTAGGCAGATAGTAAAACTTTGTGGTTCTCCACCTCACCTTACTGGAAGGAATAGAGTTGATAACTCCCATATCATCCAAGTCATATGAGCAGTAAAGCAGGCCTGATGGGTTCAAGCCAACCCAAAGAGGAAGAGGATAAAAAGAGCAAGAAAGCAAGAAAAAGCACCATTGGTAGTAGGTCTTGCTCTGCAATCCATGAGTTCTGGAAAGATTATTAAATTGGGAGCCTGACAGTCAGTAAATATATAAATCTATAATCATTATTAAGGACCAAATCAATGGGTGTAATTCAGATAATTAGACTAGTCATAATCATCAATCATCACTTAATTATCATCAATATGGTATCAATGGAGCAACTAATATGTAGGAGTGGGAAAGGAATAAATACCTCCTAAAGAAAATCATCACTTGCTAAATGAAAGGTCATGACAATTAGCCAACAAGGACCCAGAATAAAATTGGTCATATCTAATACAAACATACTATAGAATCACCTTTTAAGAAACTTTCTTCAAGGAATGGATATTTCTGCCAACAAATATAATATAATACAACAATGCTATAAAATATTAAATAAGTATTAGCTAACATTATTGAAAATAACACAGAAGGAAGAACAGGATTGTAATTAACAGACCTACCAGTTAAATATCTAATTATTTGATGTCAAGGAACTAAGCTTTCAGATAAAAGTTAAATCCATAATTCTTTAAAGTATGGTGACCAGGAATCTAAAACCATTTCCTCTAGACTAGTACTATTTAGGAGGTGAGAGTAGATAGATATAATTCTAGTCTAATACTTTCTCTGAGATCAAAGTGATCAATCTAGTGACCTCAATCCCCTTCTTCATTCCAAAGAGAAATCACAGTCTTCCTTGTAGAGGAGTGGGCAAGATTATAGTGTTATTTATTCACTGTAAATTACATTGAAATGATCCATGTAACCTCCTGCAGAATAGGAATTATTTTTCTTTTTGTCTTAGTTTTCAAATCACTTAGTATAATGCCTAATATAAAATGTATTCGTAATGTTTTTGACAGATTTTCCAAATTTGTATTGTTAAAGCAGGTTGAAATACATTTACATATATGTATATTAGACATATACACATATATACATGTATATAAAACTGCTCTAGTTAAGAAATATATACATTGTTGAAGAATTACCCATACATATGTTTTGCAAATAAAAAAATATATACATATATATATTTAAAAATTTTTATTTTCCATTTTATTATATCTTTGAAATAAAGTCTTAGCAACAAAATTTCAGAGGCAAAAGGCACGATCAATTTTATAATCTTGTATATTGCTATATTATACTCCAAAATGTTTGCTTTTTAAAAAATTCAATTTCATTTTCAATTCTGAATTCTTTTCCCTCTCTCTCCTCCCCCACCCATTGAAAAGATAAAAACACCAAAATCTATTACAAACATGTATTTTCATAAAAACCCAACTGTCATATTAGTTATGTCAAAAGGGAAAAGAAAAAAGAAAAGGAAGGAAAAGAAAAGAAAAGATGCTTTGATCTGTATTATGAGTCCATTATTACTCTAGAGAAAGGTGGGTAGCATGTTTCATCATGAGTCCTTTGGAATTGTGATGACTCCAAGACGTTTACGCCCTCTACAAGTCCTAACAACAACATATTAGAGTTCCCTTTCCCTTATAGACTTGCCAACATTAGATTTTTGTTGTTATTATTGCTATTTTTGCCATTCTGTTAGGTGTCAACTAATATCTCAAATCTGCCTTGATTATTAGGAATTTGGGCAGATAGTACCTGATTATTAAATCTGTATTTCCTTCTTTATAAAATATGTATTCATGTCCAGAGGCCATTCGTTCCACTGTGGAGTGTACATATCGTATACCTAATAGATATGTGTCAGTTCATTAAAAATTGTTGTCAGACTAACTTCATCTAGTTATTTGGTATAAAATTTTCTCCAATGAATTTTTTAAATTTTAGAGGATTTTTGATGTGTGTGTGTGTGTGTGTTTATCAAACCCACAGGTTTTGTCTTCAATGATTTTTCCAATTAATAAAAAACTCCTTTCTACAGCTAACACAACCATATTCTCCCTTTCCCCATCCCTAATTTTTTTTTGAAAAAAGACTTCTTTTGAAGATTATTAGTCCAATTACAGTTTGATTGTATATGATAGGAAGTAAGGATCCAAACCTATTTTGGTCATATGGCCAAGTATTTTTCAAGCGTGGGTTTATCAAATAATCATCTTCTAGGCATTGAATTCTATTTCTGGCTTCTATATTATGTTTCAATAATCAATTTTCTATTCTTTCCTTAGTAGTAGTAATTGTTCCAACTTTTGTTTATATTTTAAGATATCCAAATACAGTTAATTTTTATGTGTTTTCTTTTCTGTAGTTCTGGATATTCTTGTTTGCTTATTATACATTAGCTTTAAATTACTCAGACATCTGCACAATCAGGGTGGGGAGGTAGAAAATGTCTTTGATGTATTACTGACAATGGGTAGCAATGGTGCAAGGTTGATATTTGTCTTTCTATTCATCCAGAATAACTTTGTTAATAAGCTGATCCTATGACATGTGGAAATATGTTTAATGTGATTGTACTTGTTTAACCTATATCAGATTGCTTGTTCTCTTGAAGAGAGGGGAGGAGTTGAAGAAAAGAAAAAAAATTGGAACTAAATGTTTTATGAAAGTGAATGTTGAAGACTATATATGTAATTGGAAAAAAATATATTATTAAGTGGGAAAAAATAAGCTGATGCTAGCAGTCACTACTACTCCATTTCTTAATACTGATAGGGTCTTTTAAAATGACCAGTTTGATGATCTTCATTCTCACTCTATTCTATTTTGTCTTTTCTCTTTTTAATTCAGATTTTTCTCCCCCATTGAAGCAATTTCATCTGCCATCTCTGTCTCTCCCCTCTTCCTACTTCCCTTTCTTTTCCATGTTATTAATTGGTCTGCATCCTGAGTTTTGTTTCTGCCTATTTCCTTGCAAGTAAGAGCATATGAATGGAATGTTGGTAAACCACATTTCAGAGCTTGAGGAATCGCTCTTTGGAGAAACTTGCATAAAATAAATAGTTTAGTTCTTGAATAATACTTTTGAATTCAAACATTTTAGGATTTCTTAAGACATCAGTTTACTGGAGAAAGAAGAATATCAGTCTGCAAGTTTTGCTTCCATTCAGTCCATATGATTCTCTGTTATTATGTTCAAAATCGAATAATGTTGCAAAAGTTTTTTCTTTGCAACTTTAAGAATTAATAGTTTATAGAACCATTCCCAATAAGATCAGGAGTGAAACAAGGCTGCCCACTATCACCATTACTATTTAATATTGTATTAGAAATGTTAGCTTTGGCAATAAGAGAAGAAAAAGAGATAAAAGGAATTAGAGTAGGTAATGAAGAAACCAAATTATCACTCTTTGCAGATGACATGATGGTATACTAAGAGAACCCTAGAGACTCAACTAAAAAACTACTAGAAACAATTCACAACTTTAGCAAAGTTGCAGGATTCAAAATAAATCCACATAAATTATCAGCATTTTTATATATTACCAAGAAAGTGCAACAGCAAGAGATACAAAAAGAAATTCCATTCCAAATAATGGATGATAGTATAAAATATTTGGGAATCTATCTGCCAAGGAAAAGTCAGAAACTATACGAACTAAACTACAAAACACTTTCCACACAAATAAAATCAGACCTAATCAATTGGAAAAACATTAAGTGCTCATGGGTAGGCCGAGTGAATATAATAAAAATGACAATACTACCCAAACTAATTTACTTATTTATTGCCATACCAATCAAACTCCCAAGAAATTATTTTACAGATCTAGAAAAAATAGTAGCAAAGTTCATTTGGAAGAACAAAAGGTCAAGGATTTCAAGGGAATTAATGAAAAAAAAGGCAGATGAAGATGGCCTTGCTGTACCAGATCTAAAACTATATTATAAAGCACGGTCATCAAAACCATTTGGTACTGGCTGAGAAATAGAGCAGTCGATCAATAGCATAGGATAGGATCACAGGACAAATTAGGCAATAACTACAGCAATTTAGTGTTTGATAAACCCAAAAGACCCCAGCTTTTGGGATAAGTACTCACTATTCAGCAAAAACTGCTGGGAAAATTGGACACTAGTGTGGAAGAAATTAGGGCTTGACCCACACCTAACACCACATACCAAGATAACATCTAAATGGGTTCATGATCTTGATATAAAGAGTGATAATGTAAGCAAATTAGAGGAACGTAGTATAGTTTACCTCTCAGACCTGTGGAGATGGAATAAATTTATGTCCAAAGAAGATCTGGAACTCCTAATTGAACACCAGATAGATAATTTTGATTATATTAAGTTAAAAAGTTTCTGTACAAACAAAACTAATGCAGACAAGATTAGGAGGGAAGCACCAAATTGGGA
>JAJPUD010002113.1:186815-238051 GCA_023553655.1 Myrmecobius fasciatus | reverse complement strand
TAAATTATGGTATATGAATGTCATGGAATATTATTGTTCTGTAAGAAACGATCAGTAGGATGATTTCAGGGAGGCCTGGAGAGACTTGGATGAACTGATGCTGAGCGAAGTGAGCAGAACCAGGAGATCATTATACACAGCAACAACAATATTACATGATGATCAATTCTGATGGACATGGCTCTCTGCAACAAAGAAATGTCTCAAACCAGTTCCAATTGTTCACTGAAGAAAACCATATACACCCAGAGAGAAGGATATGAAATATGGACCACAGCGTAACATTTTCATGCTCTCTATTGATGTTTGCTTGCATTGTGTTTTCTTTCTCTGACTTTTTTTTCTTGTAGATAGGATTTTTCTTGCACAACAACTTGTCAAGTATTTCAGCATTATTAACATGTAGTGGACTTCCTGGCATCTAGGGGAGGGGAAGGGACTGGGGGTAAAATTTGGAATGGAAAGCTTTGTAAAGATCAATGCTGAGGAACTACCCATACATATGTTATACAAATAAAAAGCTTTAATAAAAAAGAGTTAATAGTTTAAAATTATACAAAATAGCTATATACTCTACCATGCACCACATATCATTCCATTTCACTCAATATCACTTCCCTCATCCATCCATGGACTAATGAGAACAACCCCCAGAAAAGACCTTCAGCCATTGATGATGTTGACAAGAAAAATGAAGAGACAGATCAGAATGTCTCTCAAGATAGACCCCAGGGCATCTCTTCCACTGATGCCCCTTTGTCTAACATGGACCATGAAGAGCCCATTGGAAACAGTTCCCCTAACCCAACGGCACAGATGCCATGGACTGTGCCATCTCCCAATGCAATCCCTAATGAGGAGGTGAACAACATACAGGATCATTCTTCACAGGAGAGCTCAGTCAGAATCCAGGGACTGATGAAGGCTATCCCTAAATCTAGGCTTAATATGTTCATACCCAAAGGTACCAGAAATAAAGGATATACTAATTTTCGAAAGTGGAAGCAGATGAATAGAATGCCCAGCTTGCCTTAATTATTGTCAAAAGTCTAGAACTGATGACCCAAGAATTATTTTAAAACATTTAAAAAAAGAAGTAATAATTGCTAAGAGTCAGCACATAACTTCATTAAGAATAGATAATGTCAGGCTTGCCTTATTTTTTTTTTTTGAAAAGTAACCATATCTATAGATCAGAGGAATGCTTAGAAACACAGTATACTTGGATTTTAGTATAATTCAAGTTTGAAGCCTAGAATATTTTGCATAAAATTCTATTATAATCAGTGGAGAGAATGATGCGTATCACTCGGGGTGAGGGGCAGATTTGGTAGGAGAGCTTGGGAGAAAAGAGATATTCTAGATTCTAGCTTCAAGAGACTCATAAGGTTTTAGATTATCATGGGAAGAGAACTTTGGAGAGAGGAAAGTTTTTGGAAAGCAGCAGATACATAAGGAAGCCAGAGCCTCAAAGTACCCCCAATTTTATACTTTCCCCCTGCTCACACCCACACCCACACCCACAACTAAATACATTCCTCTATGCTTTCTCACTTCTTTGAGAGACTTTATTCATCTGTGTATTTTCTCTTATAGTCTTATCTGAATAACGTCTCAAATTTCTATATGCTTGGAAAAATAGATTTATTTGTCATTCACTATTTGTGATAGTCACTTGTATATATAGAATTTGGTGGGAAGGAACCAAATTTGTAGCTATAAGCTCCTCTAAGATATGGTGACCCTGGAATGGGAGAAAGAGGGAGGGAAAAGGTGAAGGGAGTAGATGAGGGAGGGATCTGTAGATAGGGGGAGGTTAGTAATAGCAAGGTAAGTTAAGGAGTAGAACTAAAGTAGAAGAGTTAGCAGGGATAGGAAATAAGAGATATACATTAACACGATAACAAGGATCAAGAGTAGAATTTATTGGAAAAAAAGTAGGGCTAGTATTCAATGATCTCAAAGTCAAACTTAAAGATTCAATCAAGAGAGAAATCTACATTATATCTCAGTCATATTAATATTATTTTAGATGAATGTCTATGTATGTGTAAATGCATATGTATACATGTGTTTATATGTGTTTATGTATGCATGTAGGTGTATGTATGTGTGTATATAGATAAATGTTTTGTATGGTGTTGGGTGTGAATATATGTATATATCCATGATTAGTTGTAGCCTGCTTAGGGGAAGAAAGGAGAATGAAAAGTGAAAAAAAGCATAAAGTAAAAAGTACACAACAAAGAACAAAAGAATAACCCATAAAGTAAAAAGTACACAACAAAGAACAAAAGAATAACCTATAAGAAAGCAAAGAAAAGTCATGGATATAATGTCATCTATTATTATACATATTTTCTTGAAACGGAAATATATTGTTATATATTTTGAATCCTCCCTGATATTCTGTTGGGAACATGACAATGTTTTATTTTATTTTTGGTTTTTTAATTTCTTTTTCTTTTTTTTTCTGTCTTCTTTTTCTGTTTTTTTTCTTATTTTGTATTTAGTTTTAAATAAATGTTTAATTTTTAATAAAAAAAAAGATGTTGGGGTCAGGAAAGCAAATTGAATCTAAAAATTGTGCTCCTTAGACAAACAATATTTAGAGAAGCAGATAGACATAACTCTAGTCCAGTAACTCTTCTCAGAGCAAAACACCAAGGCTTGGGACCCCTTTCCTGCTTATTTTCCATATAGGAATGATCGTCTCCCTGAGAGAGGAGTATGCAAGATTCCAAAGATATCTATCCATGTTTCCCAAGCAAGTGCAATTAGATAGCCCATTTGGATATAAGTACTGCTTTTATGGGTAGTACATACATCTTCTATTAGCAAGTAGAACAGATGAACGTATAGTTGATGGTATCAAAATAGGTTTAATGATCCAACATATGGTGATTAATAAATTAATGTGAATCCAGACAGATTTCTAGTAAAATACTCTTGGGTTCTGTTCTTGCCTTGTTTTATTCAACATTTTTATCAATAACTAACACAATGAATGATAGCATCCAAGTTAAAAAAGATCTTGAGAAACTGAAATACTGAATGAAACCAAGTAACATAAAACTTAATAGGGATAAATGCAAGGTTTTGAAAGGCAGCATATAGTACATAAAGAACAGACTTCTGAGTCAATATGACCTGATTTTAAGACCTTTCTCTGACAGACTGGCTGTATAATCCTGGGAAAGTCACAATCTTTTATGTTGCAGGAAATTTTCTAAGGCTATAAATTGCAAAACAATTGCTGAACTACATAGCTAAAGAAGCAATACTTGGAACTCTCTCTCCCAGTGAAGTGAATGAATAAATGAATGAAAAAGCATTTATTAATTGTTGACTATAGGTGTGGCTAAAGCAACATACTAAATCCTGGGAAAATATACAAAAGTAGTCCCTGCTGTCAAAGAGTTCAGATTCTAATCGAGGGAGAACTCTAGCTACATGTCATATGGAAAGGTACAAAGTCCTTTGGATATAATGGCAAGGGCAGATGCAAATGTCATCTTGTTTAGGGTCAATTTCATTTCTGATTTCTGATTTTCTTATTTTGAAATATTTGATGGTGCCAAAGACTTGGGTGGTAAGAACTTTTTTGGATCTTCAGTAACTGTGATTATGTGGAGAAGGGGGAAAATATGGGCCACAGCACTTCCAGAATTAATTTCTGGATTTCATCTCCATAAGGACTGCTTCTCTTAGGATAGCTGGTGTGGAGATAGGATGCAGTATATGGAAGGCTTGGGTTGGGGAGGGAATAGAAGTACTATTGTTCTTGGGGCTCTTAAGAGCAGGGTCCTGGGACACTTTGATTGAATAGTAATAGTGATTTGACTTAGAGCATTATCACCTCTTGCCCTCACTTAAAGGAAATTTACTGTTTTAGGCTCAGAGGTCCTAACCAAAAAAATGCAAAAATCAACCTCAAAAGCTCAAAATTGAAAAATGAAATGTAAGTTGGGGAATATCTAGAAAATGTTTGAAGAAGATCTGGGTTTTGGGTTTTTTAAATTAGTAAACTGAAAACTTAATATAAGTTTGCAATATAATATCAAAGTACCCCAAAGATAATTTTATCTTTAGCTAAATTGAACATCATAGTACTCAAATCAGGCAGTAATATTATCCTTGTTCTCTTTCCTGAACAAGCTACATCAGAAAGATTTTATTCAAATCTGGGCATTATATTTGAGAAAAGGCATTGATAAGCTAATGTGCATCTAGAAGATAGACTGAGCATTATACCATATAAGTATCTGTTGAAAAAAACTGGTTATGTCTCACCTAGAAAAGAGAAAGCTTTAGGAAGGATATGTTAACTATCTTCATATAATTTGCTGGTTATCATGTGAATGAGAGATTAATCCTTCTTGGCTTCAAATGATAGAACTAAGAGCAATAGATTGAAGAGATAGTTTTCAGTTAAAAGATTAGGAAAAAAAACTTACTAATCATTAAGAGTATTCAAAAGCCATTGGCCATATTAGCCAAAGGCAAAGCCTTGATATTAAAATAAGCAGGAAGAAATACAAGTAATCTCCCCACCCAAATTCCTCCAAACAGATCTAGAAAACACAATAGAATGAATCCTGATGGGGAAAATCGGTAAAAAGTTATAGTGAGTCATTTGTCCAGCCCACATGAACACTGGGAGATGGAAAGCCCTGAGAGCACCATGAGATCTGGCCAGAAGTTCCTCAGAAGAGCACTCCACTACAGGAAGATTCTGTGCAATCAGAAGATCCCAGATCCACACTGGGACATCTTCACTCCATGCAGGATTAAGGAAGAGGAGTTACCTACCCATAGTTTCACTGTGTCTCACCTCCACAAAGATTGCTTCCCATGATGATAGAAGAATAGAGGATGTGGCAACTGGAAGGGACACCAAAGGATAGGGAGTGGGAGAATGGAAGTATTAACGTTCTTGAGTGATGAAATTGGAGGGAGAATGTGAGGTATTTGCTGATAGGTAAAAATTAATTTTTAAAGCAATTTTAATAGAGGAAGGAAGGGAAAATAGATGAGCAATAAGTAAGTGGGAACAGAACTGAGAGAATAGAGCTGAGGCACTGATTGACATTAATGCTTCCAAAAGATGACAGAAGAGCTAGTAGGTAACTGGAAATTAGTATAGATCTGGGTCCTGCTGTGATATTGGAGGGTCAGGTAGTTTATAGTTTATTGTACATCCCCTTAGTGCTACCTACTGGTTACACCCTGAAATTTAGGGAGAATTTTGAAAAGTAGAAATTAAGATGAAAAGGGAGCAAGGATGAAAGTACATTTCAGAGTACCAGCCCTGAAGTCAGGAGGACCTGAGTTCAAATCTGGTCTCAGACATTTCTTAGCTGTGTGACCTTGAGCAAGTCACTTAACCCCAATTACCTCAACCAAAAAAAAAAAAAAGTACATTTCAGTTACAGGCAGCTTGTGTACAAGGATAGAGAAACAAGAGCTGATGATTTGATAGCCAAAAAAAGAGGGGGCAATTAGCCATCTTTAACTGGACTATAGATGGTAGGAAGAAGTGGTATAGTGGAAAAAAATCCTGAATTTTGAGTCTTAGGACTTGAATTGAGATCTCTGTTCTACTACTTTCTGCTTTGTAAAATAAGTGAGTTGATCTTAATTCTAAATCACTCATCAAGAACAAAGAAGGAAATAGTGTGAAATAAAGTAGAGAAGCAGCTAGTTGTGCAAGTCTTCAATCTTTCAAAATAAGGAGTTTTGTCTTTAAGTAAATTATAAAATTACTTATATTTTAAATTGTTGCACATAAATAAAGTCTTAAAGCTTTGTTAGTTTATTTCAAATAGTGCATTCAATTTTCTTTCTTGTTTTTAAACATCACTTTTTATATTTTTATTTTTTTATTAAAAGCTTTTTATTTACAAAACATATGAATGATTTTTCTACATTGACCTTTGCAAAAATTTTTTTGTTCCAAGTTTTTCCCCTCCTTCCCCCCACCCTCCACCCCTAGATGACCAGCAATCTAATACATGCTAAATATGATAAATTATATGACAAATCCAATATATGTATACATATCTATACAGTTATCTTACTGCACAAGAAACATCAGATCTAGAAAGAGAAGAAGAAAAAAACAACCTAAAAAGGAAAACAAAATGGAGGGAAATATTCACAGAAAGCATTAAAATGCTGTGTTGTGGTCCACACTCAGTTCCCTCAGGTCTCTCTGTGGATGTATATGATTATCTTTATCGCTGAACAATATGAACTGGTTTGAATCACACCATTGTTGAAGAGAACCATGTCCATCAGAATTGATCATTGTATAGTCTTGTTGCTGTGTATAATGTTCTACTGGTTCTGCTCATTTCACTCAGCATCAGTTCATGCAAGTCTCTCCAGGCCTCACTGAAATCGTCCTGCTGGTCGTTTCTTACAGAGCAATAATATTCCATAACATTCATATACCATAACTTATTCAGCCACTCTCCAATTGATGGGCATCCATTCAGTTTCCAGGTTCTTGCCAGTATAAAAAGGGCTGCCACAAACATTTTTGCACATGTGGGTCCCTTTTAAACATCACTCTTATGAAAATTTTATCCTGAATCTTTCCTCTAATCTTTCTGTTTATCTAACACTTGTAAAGAATCCAATTAGAAGTGTTTACTAAGTACCAATGATGTGTAATTACTATGCTAGGTGGTATAGGAGATAACTAAAGTTTAATTCCCTCAAGAAGCTTACAATCTAATTGCAGAGACGAAATGTCTGCATTAAAAGATAACAAAGTGAGACAATATGTGAACTAAATAGGTAGTTTAGATTCCCAGTTTAACACAGTCTTGATAGATTACATTTACTTAATAAATACTTGTTTAACTGAATTGAAAGAGAGATCACTTTTTGAGTTATTCAGGGAAGGCCTTCTTAGGGAGGTAAGATGTGAAGGTCCAAAGTGTAGGCAGACTTTTGATGTGTGAGGAATTAGGGACAGCACCAGAGCTAGTTTGTATGATAAAAAGTTTTTCTGGAAGTCCTCATTTATGTAGAGGTATGGTAGGAAATAAACCTTAAAAAGCAGGTTGGTTCTAGATTTTATGAAGAGCCTTGACTTCCAATCTAAGAAATTTATCAATAAGTAGTCGAAGTTTTTGGAACAGGGAATGGAATGTGTCATGGAACACACGTCTTTTTAGATGCATAAAAAAGAGTTTTTTTGTGTTTTTTTTTTTTTGTTTTGTTTAATTTTCCATAGAGGTAGTGTGGTAAGGTGAGTAGGGAGCTGGAAAGAGTGTCACCCTAGAAGCCAAGTGCTGCCTCTGACCCTGCTGGCTATATCCCTGGGCAAGCCTCTTAACCTGTGGCAGATAATTCTCTAAGACATAAATTAAAGAGAAGGCACTTGCTCATGTTGGTAGAAAGAGTTTCTTCTTCTAGGATTCCCTCTTTCAATAAAATCACTAGTCCCTAATCCATATTTTTTTATCTGGTTTCCAGACAGGCATTATCTGAATCAGTGAAATCTAGGTCCAATCTCTATCCAAATTAATTTCTTCATGGGAGGCTTGAACATTTTCATTATCCCTTATAAATTCAGCAACTATTGGTTTCTCCTAGCTAGGCTATTCTCCATCCCTAGTCATACTTCTCTTTCCCTTTGGGTGTAAGGTGTTTTCTGAAGATAGAACAATGGTAAATAATTGACTTTTATTTAAATCACTGTGGGGAAATATCAGTTTTGTAATAAGGGATCTACTTTTTGTTCCTTATTCATGTTCTTTCCCCAAACCCTTCTCCCCCAAGATCCCCCCAAACTAAGAAATTACTTCAACATGCTGCCTTTAGTTGGCCTCGAAAATTTTCAGAAATCAAGGGAAGACAAAAGACAGATCTTAGTGTCATCTTGGGTCAAGAAGATATTCATATTAAGGAAACAAGAAATAAACACAATAAAACCTTTAAAAAACAGTATAAAAACAAATCCCAACAACAGACACCATGCCAGATGAATGGCTTTGACAGTATATGCTGTAGGAGTTCAAAGGAGAGTCAGCTTAGGAGGTTAGGGTAATTGGGGACCTGGCTTTGGATAGTGAGGCAGTAGCAGACAGTGGAAAAAAGCACTGGATTTGGATCAAATAGCTTAAACTCGTTGTATCGCTTTTTCTTTGCCTGAAAAATGAGAAGGTTTGAAAGAATGACCTCTATGATCCTTTTAAACTCTCTGATTCTATGACTAATATGGAGGTGTTGAAGAATAGTCAGGAACAAGTGGGGGCAAACTTTCATAACAACAAACTATTATGTGAAACACCCAAATAATTTATGTGTGCTTTCATAATAATAAGTATAATGATGCTTTATGGCAAAAAAAAAAATGAAAATAGTGCTAAGGAAACCACAATTGAATTTCTACAGGCAGGTACTACAGTTTTAGTCAGGGATTAAAAAAAATCAGCAACACAAGTTTGGGTGTATCATGGCCTCTAGTGGTAGAGATTTGTATGTTTCATAAACTAGATGCTTATTGCATTCCTATATTTTGCCATTAGGGATTTTTTGAATTATTTCACAGATGCCTGGTAATTTAAAGGAAAGGTAACTATTTACCACTCCACTAAATTGAGAACATATCCTACATTAACATCAGGGCGTCAACTAATTTAGATGCCATTAAAGGTGAATGAAGACTGTTCTTCCCCATTTTACTTTGGCTTTTGGACTCAATATTCCACTGATATTGTTCTTGAAAAAAAGATATTAGATATATAATTAACAAATCCAGTGACCTTTCCTCATACCTCCCCTGTAAACCCCACCAATTTGTAATTATCTGTTGTATAACCTTCTCTCCTAGATTTTTGCAATGGCTATCTAATTGCTCTCCTTGGTTCAATTCTATTCCCACTTCAAAACATCTTGCACTCTGCTATCAAAGTGATTTTCCTAAATACCAGTCTGATCATCTTGCCTCTCCATATTTCCCTGCTTAATAAAATTCAATGGTTCCTTATTACCTTCAGGATCAAATATACAATCCTTTGTTGGGCATTTAAAGCCCGTTATAACTTGTCTTCCAATTTCTCCAGTCTTCTACCTACCAGCTACACTGGCCTATTTGCTGTTGACATCATGCCTTTTCACATAAAGTGTTAACTAAGCCTAAAATGCTCTTCCTCTATACCTCTGACTCCTTCTTGTCTAGCTTTCTTCAAGGCTCAGCTCAAATCCCACCTTCTGCAGAACTTTCGTCTACCCTACTCCAGCTATATGTGTAATTCTTCTGCCATTGCCTTTTATATACTCAGTATTTATTTTGAATGTTAGTAATTATTTGTATGCTGTCAGCCCCATTAGAATGCAAGAATTAAAGATAGAGAATGTGTTTGCACATTTCTTTTTGTTCCCAGCACATGACAGTTCCTGGTACAGAGTAGGAGCTTAATAAATGCTAATTCATGGATTAACATCAATTATCCTTAGATATTAGACTATCATAGAACTTTTATAGTTTGGTTAGGACCATTTGGAATTTGTAGAAGTTTCTCATTATGAAAAAGGGAAAAACCCTCATCTGATATGGCTAATAAAATTGGTAAAAATTCTACTAAATTCATCTACTTAGTGCCATACCAATCAAACTGCTAAGAAATTACAGAGATATAAAAGCAATAACAAAACTTATCTGGAAGAACAAAAGGTCAAGAATTTCAAGGGAATTAATGAAAAAAAATGCAAATGAAAGTGGCCTAGCTATGCTAGACCTAAAACTATATTATAGAGTAGCAGTCATCAAAATCATTTGGTATTGGCTAAGAAATAGAGTAGCTGATCAGTGGAATAAGTTCAGTTCAAAAGACGCAATAGATAGTGACTATAGTAATCTACTGTTTGCTAAACCCAAAGACTCCAGCTTCTGGGATAACATAATATTTGACAAAAATTGCTGGGAAAATTGGAAATTAGTATGGCAGAAACTAGGCATTGACCAACAACTAATACCATATATATTCATTATTTAGACATAGAGTGATACTATAAGCAAATTAGAATAATAAGGAATAGTCTACCTCTAAGATTTGTGGAGAAGGAAGGAATTTATGGCCAAAGAAGAATAAGAAAACATTATGAAATGAAAAATGGATAATTTTGGTTATATTAAATTAAAAAGGTTTTATAAAAACAAAACCAAAGCAGACAAGATTAGAAGGGAAGCAGAAAACAAAAAAAAAATTACATCCAAGGGTTTTGATAAAGGCCTTATTTCTTTTTTTTTTATTAAAGCTTTTTATTTGCAAAACATATGTATGGGTAATTCTTCAACATTAACCCTTACAAAGCTTTCTGTTACAAATCCCCCTCCCAGTCCCCACCCCTCCCCTACATGGCAGGAAATCCACTACATGTTAATTATGTTAAAATATTTGACAAGTCAAATACATGTATACATATTTCCACACTTATCTTGCTGTGAAAGAAAAATCATGTCTATGAGAAAAAAAATCAGAGAAAGGAAACACAATGCAAGCAAACATCAATAGAGAGTATGAAAATGTTATGTTGTGGTCCATATTTCATATCTCTCTCTCTGGGTGTATATGGCTTTCTTCACTGAACAATTTGGACTGGTTTGAAATATTTCATTGTTGCAGAGAGCCATGTCCATCAAAATTGATCATCATATAGTATTGTTGTTGCTGTGTATAATGATCTCCGGGTTTTGCTCATCTCGCTCAGCATCAGTTCATGTAAGTCTCTCCAGGCATCTCTGAAATCATCCTGCTGCTCGTTTCTTATAGAACAATAATACTCCATAACATTCATATACCATAATTTGTTCAGCCATTCTCCAATTGATGGGCATCCATTCAGTTTCCAGTTTCTAGCCATTACAAAAAGGGCTGCCACAAACTTTCTTGCACATATGGGTCCCTTTCCCTCCTCTAAGATCTCTTTGGGATATAAGCCCAAAAGAAACAGTGCTGGGTCAAAGGGTATGCACAGTTTGATAACTTTTTAAGCATAGCTCCAAATTGCTCTCCAGAATGGTTGGATCTGTTCACAGTTCCACCAACAATGTATCAGTGTCCCAGTTTTCCCACATCCCTTCCAACATTTGTCATTATCTTTTCCTGTCATTTTAGCCAATCTGACAGGTGTATAGTGGTACCTCAGAATTGTCTTAATTTGCATTTCTCCCATCAATAGTTATTTGGAGTACCTTTTCATGTGACTAGAAACAGTTTCAATTTCTTTATCTGAAAATTGTCTGTTCATATCTTTTGACCATTTATCCATTGGAGAATGGCTTGAATTCTTATATATTTGAGTCAATTCTCTATGTATTTTAGAAATGAGGCCTTTATCAGAATCTTTGAATGTCAAAATGTTTTCCCAGTTTATTGCTTTCCTTCTAATCTTGTCTGCATTCATTTTGTTTGTACAAAACCTTTTTAACTTAATATAATCAAAATTATCTATCTGGTGTTCAATTAAGACTTCCAGTTCTTCTTTGAACATAAATTTATTCCATCTCCACAGGTCTGAAAGGTAAACTATCCTATGTCCCTGTAATTTGCTTATAATATAACTCTTTATATCTAAATCATGAACCCATTTAGATCTTATCTTGTTATGTGGTGTTAGGTGTGGGTCAGACCCTAATTTCTTCCATACTAGTTTCCAATTATCCCAGCAGTTTTTGTCAAATAGTGAGTTTTTGTCCCAAAAGCTGGGATCTTTGGGTTTATCAAACACTAGATTACTATTGTCATTGAGTATTTTGTCCTGTGAACCTAACCTATTCCTCTGATCTACTACTCTGTTTCTTAGCCAGTACCAAATGGGTTTTGATGACCACTGCTTTATAATATATTTTTAGATTTGGTACAGCTAGGCCACCCTCATTTGCTTTTTTTTTTTTCATTAATTCCCTTGAAATTCTTGACCTTTTGTTTTTCCAGATGAATTTTGTTGTTATTTTTTCTAGGTCAGTAAAATAATTTCTTGCAGTTTGATTGGTATAGCACTAAATAAATAGATTAGTTTAGGTAGTGTTGTCATCTTTATTATATTCGCTCGACCTATCCAAGAACACTTGATATTTTTCCAATTGCTTAGATCTGACTTTATTTGTGTGGAGAGTGTTTCGTAATTTTGCTCATATAGATCCTGACTTTCCCTTGGCAGATTTATTCCCAAATATTTTATACTATCAAAAGTTATTTTAAATGGAATTTCTCTTTATATCTCTTGCTGTTGGATTTTGTTGGTGATGTATAAAAATGCTGATGATTTATGTGGATTTATTCTTTATCCTGCAACTTTGCTAAAGTTGTGGATTAATTATAATAGTTTTTAATTGATTCTCTGGGGTTTTCTAAGTATACCATCATATCATCTGCAAAGAGAGATAATTTGGTTTTCTCATGACCTACTCTAATTCCTTTAATCTCTTTTTCCTGTCTTATTGCCAAAGCTAGCATTTCTAATACAATATTGAATAGTAATGGTGATAGTAGGCAACCTTGTTTCACCCCTGATCTTATTGGGAATAGTTCCAGTTTATCACCATCACATATGATGGTAGCTGATGGTTTTAAATAGATGCTATTGACTATTTTACGGAAAAGTACATTTATTCCTATATTCTCTAGTGTTTTTAATAGGAATGGATGTTGGATTTAATCAAATGCTTTTTCTGCATCTATTGAGATTATTATATGTTTTTTGTTAATTTGGTTATTAATATAGTCAATTATGCTAATAGTTTTCCTAATATTTAACCATCCCTGCATTCCTGGTATAAATCCTACTTGGTCATAGTGTATTATCCTGGGGATGACTTTCTGTAATCTCTTTGCTAATATTTTATTTAAGATTTTTGCATCAATATTCATTAGGGAGATTGGTCTATAATTTCCTTTCTCTGTTTTTGTTCTACCTGGTTTAGGTATCAGTACGATGTCTGTGTCATAAAAGAAATTTGGTAGGAGTTAATTGTCCTTTAAATGTTTGGTAGAATTCACATGTAAATCCATCTGGTCCTGGGGATTTTTTCTTAGGGAGATGATTAATGACTTATTCTATTTCTTTTTCTAAAATGGGACTGTTTAAGTAATTTATTTCCTCTTCTGTTAATTTGAGCAATCTATATTTTTGTAGATAGTCCTCCATTTCACTTAGATTATCAAATTTATTGGCATAAAGTTGGGCAAAGTAACTCCTGATTATTGCTCTAATTTCCTCTTCATTAGTGGAAAGTTCTCCCTTTTCATTTTTGAGACTAACAATTTGATTTTCCTCTTTCCTTTTTCTAATCAAATTAACTAGAGGTTTATCTATTTTGTTGGTTTTTTCATAAAACCAACTTTTAGTTTTATTTATTAATTCAACAGTTTTTTTACTTTCAATTTTATTAATCTCTCCTTTTATTTTCAGGATTTCAAATTTGGTATTTGATTGGGGGCTTTTAATTTGTTCTTTCTCTAGCTTTTTTAGTTGTAAGTTCAATTCATTGATTTTCTCTTTCTATATTTTATGCAAATAAGCATCTAGAGCTATAATATTTCCCCTTATTACTGCTTTGGCTGTATCCCACAAATTTTGATATGTTGTGTCATTATTGTCATTCTCTTGAATGAAGTTAGTAATTGTGTCTGTAATTTGCTGTTTCACCCATTCATTCTTTAAGATGAGATTATTTAGTTTCCAATTGCTTTTTGGTCTATTTTCTCCGGGCCTTATATTGCATGTGATTTTTATTCCATCATGATCTGAAAAAAGAATACATTTACTATTTCTGCCTTCCTGCATTTGATTTTGTTTTTGTGTCCTCACATATGGTCAATTTTTGTATAAGTTCCATGAACTGCTGTTAAAAAAGTAAACTCCTTTCTGTCTCCATTTAATTTCCTCCAAAGATCTATCATACCTAACTTTTCTAACATTTTGTTTATCTCCTTAACTTCTTTCTTATTTTGTGGTTTGATTTATCTAGTTCTGAAAGAGGGAGGTTGAGATCCCCCACTATTATAGTTTTGCTGTCTATTTCTTCTTGCATCTCTCTGAACTCTTCCTCTAGGAATTTCCATGCTATACCACTTGGTGCATATATGTTTAGTATTGATATTGCATCATTATCTATCGTACTCTTTAGTAAGATGTAGTTTCCTTCCTTATCTCTTTTAATTAGATCTATCTTTGCTTTTACTTGATCTGAGATCAGGATTGCTACCCCTGCTTTTTTTTTGTTCACCTGAAGCATAATAAATTCTTCTCCAGCCCTTTATCTTCACCCTGTATGTGTCTCTATGCTTTAGATGTATTTCTTGTAAACAACATATTGTTGGATTCTGGTTTTTAATCTAGTCTGCTATCCGCTTCTGCTTTATGGGAGAGTTCATTCCATTCACATTCACAGTTAAAATAACTAATTCTGTATTTCCTGCCATCTTATTTACCCTAGATTATGCTTTTCTCTTTCCTATCCCCTTTCCCTTCTCCCTAGTATTTTGCTCCTGATAACCACTTCCCTCAAACAATCCTTCCCCTTTAGAGTCCTATCCCCTTTTTTATACCTTTCCCTTAATTCTTCTGTTTTCCCTTCTATTAGTCTATTCCCTTTCTTTCCCCTCTTTCCCTCCTGTTTCCTTATAAGGTAGGACAAGTTTCTTTGTGATACCCAATATGTCTATTATTCTCTGAGCCAAATCTGATGAGATGAAGATCAACACAATTCTCATTCTCCTCCCTTTTTTCCCCTCAATCATTATAGGTTTTCTTTGCCTCTACATGTGATGTAATTTCCCTTATTTTACCTCCTTTTCCTCTTCTTCCAGTGTTATCACTTTTCTACCTCTAATTTCTTTTTCAGATTATCATATCATAATAATCATAAAACCACAATAATATCATAATAATCATAAAATCACAGTAATCATATCATAATCATAATGTAATAATAGATTCATAAAATCAACCCTCATTCTATAAGTATCCATAACATAAATATAGTTCTCAAGAGTTTTTTTTCGTGTTACCTTTTTGTTTTTCTTGAGTTCTGTGCTTGTAGATCAAATTTTTTGTTCAGTTCTTGTCTTTTCATTAGAAATAGATGAAATTCACCTATATCATTGAATGTCCATATTCTTTCCTGAAATATAATGCTCATTTTAGCTGGATAGTTTATTCTTGGCTGTAATCCCAGTTCCTTTGCTTTCTGGAATATCAGATTCCAGGCCCTTCGATTCTTTAAAGTGGAAGCTGCTAGGTCCTGGGTGATCCTAATTGTGGCTCCTCTGTATTTAAATTGTTTCTTTCTACTTTCTCACAATATCTTTTCCTTGGTATGATAGTTCTGAAATTTAGCCACGATATTCCTGGAGGATTTAATTTTTGGGTTCTTTAGGGAAGTGATTGGTGGATTGTTTCAATAGTTATTTTGCCTTCTGATTCTAAAACATCAGGGCAGTTTTCTTTTATGATTTCCTGGAAGATGGTGTCTAGGTTCTTTTTTTTCATCATGGCTTTCAGGAAGCCCTATAATCCTTAGATTTTCTCCCCTAGGTCTATTTTCCAGGTCAGTTGTTTTTCCTAGGAGATATTTCATGTTTTTCTCTATCTTTTCATTTTTTTGTTTTTGTTTGACTGATTCTTGAAGTCTTGATTCATCATTCATTTCCAATTGTTCGATTCTAATTTTTAATGTCTTATTTTCTTCAGTTACTGTTTTTAGTTCCTTTTGCAATTGACCAATTACATTTTTTTGTTCATTGCATTCTTTTTCCATTTTTTCCATTTTATTTTGCAGTGATCTCATTTCGTTTCCCCATGTTTCTTCTAACTCTCTTTTAAGATTTTTTATGCAATCTTCAAAGAAAGCCTTGTGACATGGAGAACAGTTTATGTCTCTCTTTGGGGCTTTTTCTGGAGTTGCTTTACCTTTAGGAACCTCAGGATTTGAGGTCTGTTCTTCCCTCTCTCCATAAAAGTTGTCTATGGTGAGAGCTCTTTTTGGTTTTTTATTCATTTTTTTTTAAAAGGTGTGAGGTCTGTTTAGGGCAAAGGTGGGACAGCAGCTTTAATTTGTCCTGGGGCAGTTCTGCTGATTGAGTTATTTCAGGAACTGGGCAGTTCTGCTGATTGAATTATGTCAGGTGCTGGGCAGTTCTGCTGATTGAATTATTTCTGGTACTTATCAGTCCTGTTGTTTGATTGATTGCTTTAGGGTGCTGTGTAATGGCAGCTAGTTCCAATGCTCATCAGGGGTTCAGTGGTTCACAATCTATCCCCCTCAAAAGGCAGACCCTCCAAACCACCTGCCCACAATCAGGACAGATTGTTCCAAGAGGCCCGCAGAAGACTCCCAGGTGTGTGAAAAGCAGAACGCTCCCACTCCTGTTCCGACTCCTGTTCCAGCTCCCTGCTCCAGCTCCCTGCTCCAGCTCCCTGCCCCGGTCTCCCTGCGCTGCAGTTTGAGTTCAGCAGACCACCCCCCTGCCCAATTAAAACAGACCTGTTTTGAAGTTCTTCCAGAGTATCTTCTTCTAGAATCGTGTTGTTCTCCCGATATTGTGGATTTTTTTTACTTCAAAATCAGTCTAGAGGCTTCATAGGTTGTTGGTTTGAGGGAAAGTTAGAGGAGGTTACAGAGACTCCTGTCTGATCTCCGCCATCTTGGCTCCACCCCCCCATGGAGAACAAATGAATGAATCAAGAGAGGTACCAGAGAGCAAATGCCATCTGAGCTGACTCCTCTTTAAAAGAAAAGGAAATAAAGGAAGGAGTTTTATCATTTCCCAGATTTGCTAGGATCTCTTTCCCCCCCTTAAGTCAAAATAGTAGAAAGGTCACTAAAGTAGGGTACTCAAGTTCAAGTCCCCATTCCACTGATCTATTCAAATCTCAGTTTTTTTGTGCCTAAATCAAGACAGATCAATCACAATCTAATTTTACAAATATTGTCTCAATTATTCTCTGCCCTTGTGGATTTTAGCATGCATTTGGCCTTTCAACCCATCAAACTTTTCAACTTCAAAATTTATGTTTAGTGTACTTTATGCACTTAAATATATCATAAATTAGATTATTACACTGGCATTGGCAACTATTTTATCTCTTGAAAGACAAAATTCCCTTCTGTGGTTATAACCGCTTAGATTATCTTTCTTTGCCTCATTCCTAATAAATCAATATTTCATCTTTATTAATTTCTTCCAGTCTCACAGTTTTTCCCAGTCCATTTCTCCTGCTTTGTACTCATTTTCCATCCTTTAGTAAGTCATGCTCTTATAATTAACCAAATCAGTGGTACTTTACTTAAGTTCAAATCCCATAGCCTTGTGCCATTACTACTCATTCCTTTTTTGCCTTGCCAACTCCCACGTCTGAGTTAGCCTCACTATCTGCTCTTTCTGCTCTAATATTCTATGTTGTTAAACCTCACTGAAAGGAATCATGTAACTATAACCATATAATTCTCTACAAATTCACCATCCAATTTCATGTGAATCTTCACCTATAATCCCTCTCTTTTTCCTGCTTGACTCAAACTCTCTCCAAAGATATAGTTCTAAATCTATTCATCTTTTCTCAAGCTCCCTTTACAAATCCTATGATAATGCTGCCTTGATGTCTTAGTTGCTACATATTGAAAGTGGTACCCATGATTTCCCCCCCTTCTCCTCTTCTATCTTCTCCATTTTCTTTTGAGGGCATCATTCTTCCAGTTACCCAGGCTTGTAACCCAGGAGTCCTTCTGGATTCTTCTCTTTTCCTCTCCATGCTGTCCTAAACATACAGTCAACTTTCAAGTTTTTTTTTTATTTTCCAAATTTATTTTATTTAAAGAAACATAATAATAAAAAAAATAAAAACAAAAAAGGAATGCAAAACAAAATGAAAAAAAGCAAAAGGGAACATTGTCATGTGTCCAGCAGAACATCAGGGAGGATTAAAAATATATAGCAACAAATACCACTGCAAGAAAGTATATATACGAAATTACATTCATGAGTATCTATCTTTTCTTTACTTCCTTGTAAATTGTTCTTTTTTTCTGTGCTGCACACCTTTTTTACTTTATTATTTTTTTTCTCCCTTTCATTCCATCCTCATCCCCACTCCCAAGCAGGCTGTAATTAAGGAAGGATATATTTATAAGTTATTAAGTCTTGTTGATTGTCTTGATAACCTCTTTCTGTACAATTTCCTTATCTACACTTGCAAAATTACTATCTAGTTCAGGCCCATCATCATCTCTTATGCAAATGTCTGAAATTGCCCCTCCTATTATTGGCATCTCTTCTTTCAGCCTCTCCATCCTTTGAATGGCCACCAAATTAATAGTTGAAGTCACTTGTATGCTCAACAATCTTCAATGGTATTTCATTGCTTCCAGGGGAAAAAAAATCAAGATCCTTACTCTAGTTTTAAAGTTTTCTGTATAATTGGTCTCTTAACTTTCCAGAATTAATTTTGTGTTACTTGTTTTGACGTGGTTTCTTTTTTCCAGCCAAACTGTATTTTTGTTAGACATTTCATCTTCTCTTTTTCCTTTTTAGTTAACTTTTACTTACTTTTCCCCATGGTTGTGTAAAGAGTCTTAGGAGGTTTGTGCTGGCCTGGTAGATGTGAATAATAAAGAAATAAATGTAGAACAGAGGGTAATAGTTCTGTCTACTTTATTTATTTATTTACCTACCTATCTGTCTGTCCATCCATCTGTATGTCTATCCATCTCTCTCTCTTTTTCTCTCTCATATCTATGCACCACTATATTTTTCTCCAGTTTAATTTTCATGTCACCTAATGAGAATGTTGGGGAATAAGGAGAATTTCAGCTCTCTATCCCCACTTCACCTCCAGCTCCTGTGGATTTTTTTTAATTTCCAAGAATAGATTGTGGAATTTAGACTCACAATTAGGGATTTAACAAAAGTATTTTTTTTCAGATTCATTTAAAAATTTTTTTATTAAAGCTTTTTATTTGCAAAACATATGTATAGGTAATTTTTCAACATTGACCCTTGCAAAGCTTTCTGTTACAAATTTTTTCCCTCCTACCCCCCACCTTCTCCCCTAGATGGCAGAAAGTCTAATACATGATTTAACAAAAGTTTAAAAAAATTCCTAACATTAAATCCGATAGTTGTCTGGGACTTAGCTAATTAGCACTAAATGAAAACAACTAAATTGGGGTTGTATGTTAGCTTTTGCTTGGATCTGGTGTCTTAGTCATAGTTGTTTAGTAATTTTTCACTCTTCATGACTCTGGGGTTTTCTCAGCAAAGATTCTAGAGTGGTTTGCCTTTTCTTTCTCCAGTTCATTCTATAGATGAAGAAACTGAACCAAACAAGTTTAAGGGACTCGCCCAGGTCACACAGCTAGTCTCTGGATTTGAACTCAGATCTTCCTGACTCTAGGTCCAGTACTCTATTCACTACAGTTGTCTGTTAGAGTCTTAGCTATGTGCTATAGAGTTCTACCTTCCAGGGAAAGGTTTTATTATTCTACCTCAGTAGGGGGAGAGAGAACGGCAGCTATCCCTAAAGATGTTAGATAGTTGAGGCTCCACTTATAGTAGTGGAGAATGCTTTGTCAATCATAATAACATTGGAGATGACTTTCAGAGACTAGTCAGTCATTTGCAAGCCAAAATATGTTTTTCCTCAGAGAGCAACACAATGACATCACATATATAGCTTTATAGAATCAGAGTATAAGTTTTCTTGGCCATACATGTGCTAGGTCTTTTCTCATACCACACAGGGCTTCTAGTATGTCTCCTGACCACAGGCTCCCATTACCAAGTTATATATCTTCCCTACAAATATGCCTTTCATATAACCTGGTCACATTTGTGCTTTTTCCTATTGTTGGTGTAGTAACCTATGAAGTAACTTTGTTAGACAATTTCATTAAAAGTCTTTTTTTTTTAAATTTTATCAACTAATCAACAGCATTTATTGTTTCCTTTGAATGGCTGGTAAAAATAAGTGCAAATTTGAGGTTCATTAGATATAGTTTAGAGTGATGTTTGAACCACTGAGTGCCTTAAACCTGTCATGACTCATTTGTTATTGAGGGCTTCCTACTTGAAACCTATTGTAAATATTCTATCCTGCTTTCAAATGGTCTCCAATTACTTATCTATGTAGTGTTGCATTTCTATAACTCTTGAAATCAGGGAATGTTTTGTCTTCTGTTTAATGAAGTATCTATCACAAGTGTTTCTCCTTAACAGTTAATAGCTAATTTTGCTGATATAGTAGTGCTTACTGTGTAATTTCCTTAATAGCTAATATTTAATAGTCATCTAGTGCTTACTATGTGCCAGATATTATACTGTGCTTTAAAATTATTATCTCATTTTATCCTCACAGTAACCCTTGAGTTTTATGGGATATTTAGGGAAGACTAGTCCCTTTGGTATCCACCTGCCATCCAGATGTCAGGTATAGTTAGTTCCCAGAAGTTATAGCAAGTGCAGCAGCTGCATCCCTGTAAACTGTCTCAGTAGATGGGCTAAAGTAAGTTGAGAGTAACCAACAAGCTTCAAACCCATTGATGACTTAGTTACCTTAAATAACACCTTAAAAAACAGACTAGGTCAAATGGCAAAAGTGATGCAAAAAGTCAGTGAAGAGAAAAATACCTTAGAAAGCAGAATTGATCAAATGGAAAAAGAGGCACAAAAATTCCCTGAAGAAAAAAGCTCCTTAAGAAAAATAAAACTTGCCAAATGGAAAAGAAGTTACAAAAGCTTATTGAAGAAAATGATTCCTTAAAAATTAGAACTGAGCAAATGGAAGCTAATGACTATATGAGAAATAAAGAAACAATAAAACAAAACTGAAAGAATTAAAAAAATAAAGGTCAGTGTAAAATATCTCATGGAAAAACAACTAACCTGGAAAATAGATCCATAAGAGATAATGTAAAAATTATTGGACTACCTAAGAACATGATTAAAAAAAGAGCCTAAATATTATCTTTCAAGAAATTATCAAGGGGAATCGCCCTGATATTCTAGAATAAGAAGATAAAATAAAAAAGAATCCACCCATCCCTTCCTGAAAGAGATCCCAAAATGAAAACTCTCAGGAATATTATAGCCAAGTTTCAGAGCTCCCAGGTCAAGAAGAAAATATTACAAACATCCAGAAAGAAACAACAAGTGTCATGCAGCCACAAGCAGGATACCACAAGCAGCTTCTACCTTAAAGGATCAGAGGGCTTGGAATATGATGTTTGTAGGGCAAAGGAGCTAGGATTAACACCAAAATCACCTATCTAGCAAAACTGAGTATAATCCTTCAAGGGAAAAATGAATAATTAGTGAAATAGAGGACTTTCAAGTATTCTTGATGAAAATATCAGAACTGAATAGAAAATTTTACTTTCAAATACAAAGGTAAACAAGAAAGAGAAATCATAAGGGACTTAATAAAATTAAACTGTTTACATTCCCTACATGGGAATATGATACTTATAACTCATAAGAACATTCTCATTATTAGGGCAATTAGAAGGAATATGTATAGTCGGAAAGCACAGGTGCAAGTTGAATATTAAGAGTTGATAACAATTTAGGGATGAGAGAAGAATGTACTGAGGTTAAGGGAAATGGATAGGTAAAATGGGGTAAATTTCCTTTAAATTAAAAAAGGAAAGAAAAAAAATATAATAGAGGGGAAGAGCAGGCTTCTAAGGGAGAGTGATTGAAGCTTATTTTCTTGAGAATTAGCTCAAAGAGGCAATAACATACACACTTAACTGAGTATAGAAATCTATTTTACCCTATAGCAGAGTAGGAAGAAAGGGAATAAGAATAAGGGGGGAGGGGTGTGTGTGTGTGTGTGTGTGTGTGTGTGTGTGTGTGTGTGTGTGTGATAGAAGGGAGGAAAGATTGGGGAGGGGGTAGAAGCAAAACAATTTTGAGGGACAGAGTGAAAGGAGAGAGAAAATAGAATAAAAAGGGGGGTAAATAGGATGAAGGAAAGTAACTATGAAAAAAAATTTGATGTTTCTTTGATGAAGCCCTCATTTCTCTCTTTTTTTAAGACTTCATTTATCAAACATACAGAGAACTCAAATTTATAAAAATAAGACCCATTTCTCAATTGATAAATGATCAAAGATATGAATAGTTTTCAGATGAAGTAATTAAGGTTATCTATAGCTATATCAAAAAATGCTTTAACTCACTATAGATTGGATAAATGCAAATTAAAATGGGATGGAAAAGGAAAACGACAAATGTGGGGAAAAAAGAGACATTAATGAACTTCCACAGAAGAAAAAGTTTTGAATGCCATTAGATTTTCTCCTATTAAGCTACCTATTAAACTGAAGGTCTACAGAACCACTGTGCTGACCTCATTGTTTTTTCTTGTGAAACTTGTATAGTCTAATAGGACCATGTTAGAGAATTGAACTGCTTCTATTTGAATTATCTTAGGAAGATTTTGAAGGTCACCTGGCAAGATAAGCTACCAGACACTGAAGTCCTCTCTTGAACTAAGCTGCCAAGCATTCAAACTCTATTTCACATAGCACAATTCCTATGGGCTTGTTACATTGATTGAATGCCAAACCATGTTGTTTGAATGTCAAATATATGTTTGCCTAAAGGACTATTTACAGAGAACTCACAGGAGGCAGTCACTCACATGGTGATCAGAAGAAGCAATACAAAGACACTCTTTAAGGTCTCTCTGAAGAAATTTAATATCAATTGTGAGACATGGGAAACACTGCAATAGGATCACCCAACCTGACATGCCTGCATTAAAGAAGGTGTGCTCTATAAGCAAAGGAGAATTGTAGTAGCTCCAAAGAAATGTTAGATGCAAAAATTTGGTATTTCCCTCTCAAATGGTCCTGTGGATTATTTGTGACCACGCTGTGGTGGGCTTGCTGAGATGGAAGATATGGCCTCTAGGTTGGTATCATGGATAGGGCAAAAGAATTTGCAAATTCAATTTATCTCCTAGTTAAGGGGCAAATATTTATTATGCTGCTAACAGTAGGATAAGTTCCAAAAGAATTTAACAAGACCAGAAACAAGAAGATAAATTTATAGGAAAAAGATAGATCAGATGCTTCAGTTCACTGATATTTTAATATTATGGTTTAGAGGTAGAACTGAAGAATGGTAGAGGTAGAGCTGCACCCATTATTGATTCTATGGCTTAGAGGTAGAATTAAGGAATAAGCTTAGAGATGGAGTTGAGGAGTATTGAATTTTAGGGCCTAGAAATGGAGTTGCTATGGCTTAGAGGTGGAGTTGCACCCTAACATTGAATTCCACGATCTAGAATTCCATGTCTCATAAACTTATTACTGACCAACAGAATGTAATCTGACAGCCAACATTGTTTGTGACATTGCCAAGGCCGGGCAGCGTTAGGGTTATTGCTACATCCTCTCTAGGAGCTATATCACATCATTCTGAGCTCTTATTGGTATGAGCTGGACACATTGTTCATTGACCTTGACATCTTGATGTCATTTTGGTCTACTTCAAGGATGAGGGACAAACAATACTTCCATTTTTCAGATGAGAAAACTGAGGTAAACATATTAAGTGACTGGTCCCTGAGCACCTACAGCTAGAGGTTGTATTTGATCTCAGGTTTCCCTGACTCTAGGCTATGTTTTGACCAGTTTCCCACCTAGAAGAAATGGTTTCCTTTTCCTCTTTTTTATTCCTACTATCTAGCACAGTAATTGTATGAAGTAGATACTTGGTAAATGCTTGTTGGGCCACATCAGGTTGAGTTAAATAGGCCCTAAATAAAATGTTTGTTTCAGTTGAACTAATTAGTGAATTCCCAGACCCTCAAGGTCTTCAGAAAACCTTAAGAGTTTATAAAATGGGCTACTGGTTCTCAAAATGTGGTCTGAAGATCCATGGGGAAGCTTAAGAACTTTCTGCAGGTTTGGAAAGTGAAAATTATTTTCAAAACTATAGTAAGCCATAATTTGCCTATTAAAATATCCCTCATTTTACCAACCACATATCTATATCAAGATTTTTTGTCATATACTTAAAACAATATGACAATTGACTGAATGCAGAGACAGAAATGAGAATCTAGCTGTCTAATAAGACAGACATTAGAAATTTCTTAAAAAGTATTTCCATCTTTTTACTTATTTTTGTTTTGGAAATTAATTATTTTTCATAGGAACTCTGTCTACATGTAATGGACCTGTTATTTTAAATCAATTAATGAATTTTGTTTTAAATATTAATTTTACTTTTGAATGTGATAGCTATAGAAAATAACCGACATAAATTAAAGTTCTTTATCATTCTCAATAATCTTTAAGAGTATTAATGGTCCCTAAAAACGTTACCGAACCACTAAAATACAGAGGGAGGGACTGTTTATTTATGTTGTGGTCTAAGACTGTGGGAGTAAAATTCTTTTAATCAAAGTAGCTTATGGCGCATGCGTGCATTTAAAAGTCCCTTGCAGAGGTTAAATAAGCCCCACCCCTTCCGTAACTTCTACTCTCATCTTCCTGCTGCAGGAAAACCGAAAGCACCAATTGCTTCCCTACTCTCCGGTGTCGTCATCTGTACGTGCCCTGGTTTGGAAACCTGAAGGAGCGGCTGTTTGGCGAGCGCCTGCGCGTGCTTCTTCCTAGCCCCATGCTTCTCCTGTTAATCTGAGCTGTCTTAGGTCTGGAGAGAGGGAGGTTTGATCTTCGACCGCCGCAATGGGCAAACCGGCTTCCAGCAGTCGGGGCCACCCCGAGACTGAAAGCCGGAACGACAAGAAATCTAAGTCTCGGAGAGACAAGGAGTCCAGAGCTCGCACCGACCCAGTCTTGAATTTCGAGCGATGGAAGAAGAGACATATCCGCAAACAGAAAAAGATGAAGGAGCTGAGGAAGCAGCTCAAGAGGCCCGAGTGGCAAGTGGAGCGGGAGACCATCGGCCGCCTGACCACGGAATACGAGAAGGTAAGGGCCGGAGTCGGGGACTGGCCTTGGGACCCGCGGGGAGGGGGCGACTGGATGAGGAGACCTACAGTGAGAGAGCAAGCATGGGGAGGGGCGTGGCGGGGCAGGGACTGGGGCCCGCCGAGCTCTGACTTGACATGGGGCGGGGGGGGGGGGGGGAGGGGAAGCCAGCGTGTCCCGAGGAGACTTGAATGGGGATGGGCGGGGGGAGCGAGAGTGTCTCGGGGAGACTTGAAAAGGTTGGGGAGGGGGAACGAGAGTGTCTCGGGGAGACCTGAAAAGGATGGGGAGGGGGAGCGAGAGTGTCTTGGGGAGACTTGAAAAGGATGGGGAGGGGGAGCGAGAGTGTCCTGACTAGACATGAAGGTGGGGGGCGGGTGTAGATGGGAGGGGATTGAGGATGTCTTGGAAAGGTGAGGCTATGGATTGTAGTCGGAGTCCAGGGAGTTGGGGTCCGGGACTAGCCTGAGGTAGGGATTTGGACGAGAAAGACCCCTGGAGACTAGGGACTATAGATGTTTCTTTGTGTAGAGGTGTTTCTTGATCTTTTTTTGATCTTTCCAGAAAATAGTTACATTGTGTATGAGTCTCTGGGCTAGCCTTCTGGAAATGCCATCCTAGTAAACTTGGTAACCTAAGAATAACATTGGGCACACTGACTCTCTCATGTGATACAGTGCCTTTGATATGTATTTGTGCATCAAACATAAATGAGTTCAATGCAGAGTCATCTGTTGTCCATGAGAAAATATTTGTTGTTGGAATATTGATGAGTTATGCTTTTAGATTCATAGATATTTATTCACTTTTCAAAATTTAGGAAGTACCTTCTATTGACAAATTGTGATTTTAGGTATCCAATTAGGGGAGAATAAAGTAAATAATTCTCACAGCCCCCTGTTCTTAGTAAGAGTGACAAAGAGGATGGAATTGGAGTGTGTGAGCACAGAAGAAGCAGGTTGTGACCTAGAGTGGGAAGAGACAAGAGTTGTGGTATTAGGAAAAGGGTCTGACATAGACCGTTAGAAGTTGAGGTATGGGGGCTGTGGGTGGCAGAGTTGGGGAATGTACATTTCCTCGGTGAGATAAGATTTGGTAATCAAAGGGAGGCTAAGGTGAGAGTTTAAAGAAACGGGTAGGGGAAAGGTATGAGATAGAGACAAGGGGGCTGGAAGGAGAAGGAGCCAATACAGGAGAAATTAAGATGTTGGAAAGGATGCAATATGAGGATTATAAATTCTGAATAATGGGAAGCTATTGTGGTACTTCGAAGTTAAACAGGAATACAAAGGAGTATTGATAAATTCTTCAACTAAATTTAAAAGAATTTAATGTATAGAAATGGTTCTGACATTAGGAGAAAATTTCTTTTCAGCTTGACATATTTTTTTCTTTCAGTAACCCTATTTAATAGCAGCTCAAACGCTGTTGTGTTAAAATTGTCAAGGAAAGAGCAGTAGCTATTTTCAGTTAGTAGTAAAGTATTGTAGATCTGTACAGGAGATGTATTGTTCTCAGGATCTGTGTTCTCTTCTGCTACATTCTATCTGCCAGTATGATTTTGAATGCCTTGTTTCTGTCCTTTTCCAGTCTTTGTCACTAATTGAAAAAATCAGATTTTGCTTATCTTGACCAAATGATCATTAATAAGTTTTTAGTTTAGTTTAGAATTGGATTTCTTAATTATTTAGAAATTAGATAGAATGTCATTAGTTCCTGTAGATATTTATTGTAGAATGCCATAGGAATGAATTTTGTATTCTGTAGTTAATACTGGATAGTGGTATCTAACTATGTGTATAAAATACCAATGATACTGATTGCATGATAGGTGACTAATGAATGTGTATTGTTGACCTTATTGAAATATTATATATTTTTATAAACGTTCCCTAGATTAATGGCTTTTGCTTACAGAAAGACAGCGCAGGAGAATGAGAAATGAGGGCAGTTGTATCCTAAAAGAATACAGGCAGTCATTCATTCAAACATTCAATCAATGAGTATTTATGAAGCATTTTTTTAATACCAAGTACAGTGCTAGGCACTGGAACAGTGCCTTTTCTCAAGGATCTTGCATTGGATCAGGGAACTTTTTCTCTGGATCTGTCTGCCTCTGTTTATATATATTTATATATATGTATGAGATAGTAGAGACAGATAGTAGAGACATATATATATGTATGTATATATATCTATATATATAAAAGTGTATTTATAAATGCATATACTTATATCCAAAATAAATACAAAATGAATAAAATAGAGTTTAATAAAAGATAATTAGAGGATCTTATATAGAAAATGATGCTTGAATTTATTAAAAGGTTCTATGAAGTTGTAGGTAAGGAAGGAATACATTTTATTCTTGGAGGACAGGATAATGTAATGACAGGGTGACTCATTAATGAAGAACAGTGAAAAGACTAATTTAGTTGGACCTTAGAGTACAGGGAATTATGAAACAAGAGGCTGGAAAGATAGGATGAGGCCAAGTTGTAAGGGGCTGAAAAACCAAACAGAAGGTTTTATAATTTATCTTAGAGGCACCAGTAAATCATTGTAATTTACTAAATAAGGTAGTAATTAGGTCACATCCCTGCTTAAGGAAAATCAGTTTGGCAACCATATAGAGGATAGAGTGGTGTAAGAGAGAGAGACTTGTGGCAAGGAGATTTAATTTGGAGGCCATTGTCTACATGAGAAATGATAAATGTCTGAATTAAGATGTAGCTATGTGAATAGAAAAAAGGGTTCAGATTTGTTGTGGAGATAAATGCTAGCTTTAACAACTGCTTAGATATGTAAGGTAAGGAAGAGTGAGGAATTGAGGATAAAGCTGAGGTTTCTAACTTGAGAGACTAAAAGTATGTTTTTTTTTTTTTTTTAATTAAAGCTTTTTATTTGCAACACATATGCAAGGGTAATTTTTCATCATTGACCTTTGCAAAGCTTTGTGTTACAAATTTTTCTCTCCTCCCCTAGATGGCAAGAAGTCTAATACATATTAATTATGTTAAAATACTTGACAAATCGAATATGTGTATACATATTTATACAGTTATCTTGCTGTTCAAGAAAAATTGGATCTGTAAGAAAAAAAATCTGAGAAGAAAAACATAATGTAAACAAACATCAGTAGAAAGCGTGAAAATGCTATGTTGTGGTCCACACTTAGATCCCACAGGCTTTTCCCTGGGTGTATATGACTTTCTTCATCACTGAACTGGAACTGGTTTGAGACATCTCATTGTTGAAGAGAACCATGTCCATCAGAATTGATCATCATATAATCTTGTTGTTGCCATGTATAATGATCTCCTGGTTCTGCTCCTTTCACTCAGCATCAGTTCATGCAAGTCTCTCCAGGCCTCTCTGAAATCATCCTGCTGGTCGTTTCTTACAAAACAATAATATTCCATGACATTCACATACCACAATTTATTCAGCCATTCTCCAGCTGATGGGCATCTACTCATTTTCCAGTTTTTAGCCACTACAAAGAGGGCTGCCACAAACATTTTTGCACATGTGGGTCCCTTTCCTTCTTTAAGATCTCTTTTTAACAGTTCTTAATGGAAGGGGATCAGAAAAGTGTTCCTGGAGAGGGGTGATCTTTGAGCTAGGCCTTGAAGACTGAGTAAGATTTCAATAGGTTTCAACCTTTGTGAGACTGAGAATTTCCTAGGTATAGATGAGCAAAAGTATGGATGTGAGAAAGCTAGGGATGTATTCAGGGGAGATGGAAATGAGTTTTCCTTGCCTGGATTCTAGGATATACATTCAGTAGTATAATGTTCAAAATAAATAAGGTAGATTAGAAGCTTGAATATTAGTAGATTTGAACTTTATTCTCATTTCAGCAGTGAGGTGACATGATTGAACCTGTACATTAGTAATCTTAATTTAATAGTATTCAATAGGATGAGTTGGAAAGAGGGAACCTACCACCTAAGAAATAGGTGATAAGATGACCCAATAAGGGCCTAAAACTGGGTTGTTGGGCAGAGAATCATGTGTGGAGGATGGGGTTGGAGTGCTATCAATGGAAACAAAGGAATGGATTTAGGAGAGAGATTTCAAGATGGAATAGGAATTGATTACATGTTTGGGGTCAAGGGAAAGATAAGATTCAGATGATTATATTGTGAGTATAACTGATGAGAAGATGCTAATGTCAGAAATGAGGAAGTCAATAAGCATGTTTTAGGTGTAGTAATGTGATATAACACTATGGTTTATATCAGTAATTTAAAATAAAAATGGGGATTATTAATCTATATATAAGGATCCTTCTCGACTGCATATTGACTTAGTTTTAAAATGTTCTGTTATCTATATTTTATTGTATTTTTACTTACTGTTAAATATTCCCCTATTACATTTTAGTCTGGTTTGGGTATTATTAAAGAGTACAATATGGTTCTCATGTGGCTTGTGTTGTTTGACACATTTAATTTATGCCACAATTGCATTACCAGAAAATGGCCACTAAGTATTGACTTTCTTTTAGCAACTCATAAAGGTATGTATGACTTGTGATTGCACACACTGTCATAATTACAAATCCTTGGAATATATGATTTTCAAAATATTTTACATGTTACATAGTGGATTTATGATAATCCTATAAAGTGTGTAGCAGGAGTTAAACAGCTTCTGAGGAAAAATAAAAGAAAAAATATCATAGCCAATCTTTTTGTCATTAGTGAGTCTACATACTGAGGTGAGTGAATCTACTTTTGGTGTAGGAGGTTAATGTCTTCTGCTTCCGTGTATGTGTCCCTTACAGTGTGAGCATTTTGCCATCTGCTGTCTGCCTATGTGAGGCTTGTCTGCCTTCACCTCTTAAAATCCTGAATTTCTATTGAAACTCAGAAAAGTTTTAATGATACATTTTATTTTTTTTTATTTAGTCTTAAATGTCTCCCAATGCCCCTTCCCTCTTACAGTCATCCTATTTAACAAATAATATTTTTTAAAGACAAAAAAGGAAAACATCAACATATTTAATACATCTTTAAATGCGCAATATGTAACACTTCTACAAAGGAATGGAGATGAGGAAGATCTTGTATTTTTTCTTTCAAGATGTGATTATTTAAAATTTTTCAACTTTCACTTTTGAGTTTTTAAATGATTTGTTCTTTCCATTCATATTGTTGTTGCCATTTTAAATACTTTCTTCTTGCCTCTACTTCACTTTGTATAGGTTAATGTAGATCTTTCCCTACCTTTCTGTATATATCATTATTTACTGCTCAGTAATATTCTATTACATTCAAGTACTGCAGTTTGTTTAGCCAGTTCCCATTTAATAGGTGTCTTCTTTGTTTCCAATTCTTGGTTGTCATGAAAAATGCTACTATTAATAGTTTGGTATATGTGAAGACTTTTTTCTTATCAGTGGTCTGGTTTCAAAGATTATATTGACAGCCCTTGGCAACAAATTGAATATGGAGGATAAAGAGTTGAGGATATCTATTAGATTGTGAATCTGAGGGCTTGGAAGGAGGATGGTATTGCCTTTCATTGTAATAAGGAAGGAAGGAAGGTAGGGAATGTTTAGGAGAAAAAACCATAAAATAATGTTTTGCACATATTGAGTTTTAAGTTGTCTACTATACATAGAGTTTGAGATATTTGAAAAGCATTTAGAGATTGGAGACTTGCAGGATAGGTAATTCTTGAGTCATCATAGTAATTAAATCCATGGGATCTGATGAGATCACCAAGTGAAGGTGTATAAACACAACAAAGAAGAGGTCTTAGGACAGAATCTTTAGGGCCAGCTACAATTAGGGGGTATGATATGGAAGAGGATCCATTGAAGATTATAGAGAAGTAATATCAGAGAGATAGAATGAAAACCAGGAGAGAATGGTATCCTAAAAACTTGAGATGAGAAACTCAAGGAGGAGAGAGCCATCAACAGCATCAAAAGCTGCAGAGAGATTAAGGAGAAGGGATAAAGAAAAGGCTTTGGTTGCTTAGAGGTCATTAATAACCTTGGAGGGAATAGTTTCAGTAGAATAATTTTTAATTTTAATTAGATAGTTTTGATGACTACTGCTTTTTAATTGTTTTTGAAGTCTGAAAGTGAAGTACTACTATCTTCTGTGTGAAATCTTTTCTTACTCCTCTAGCAGCTAGTATCCTCCTTCAAAAACCACCTTTCATTTTTTTGGTATGTATTTTATATATAACCCCCCACTCACATGTATATATACATACACAATTATATATGTGTATGTGTACACACACACACACACACACATATATATCCAAACATGCATATTATTTCCCACATTAAAGCTTCTTATGTTCAGGACCTGTTTCACTTTCATCTTATATCCCCAGTGTTTAGCTTAATGCTTGACACAATTTCTTAATAGTCATTTCTTCATCAATAAATTCTTATCTGTCTAATGATTCCTTCATTTTTTTCTGCTGCTTCATCAATCTATGTACATCCACTAATTGTGGGTGTTCCATAAAACTGTCCTGGACCCTCTTTTCTACACCTACTCTTTTGATAATCTCATCACTTCCCATGGGTTCAGTGATCATTTCTGTGTTGCTAATTCTCATGTTTATATATCTAATCCTTGTTTCTCTCCTCATCTTCAGTTTTTCATCACTCTCTGCCTGTTGAACACTGAACTGGTTGCTCCATGTGTATCTTGTATTGATCATGTAAAAACAAAAAGTCTTCTCTCTCCCAAGTCCTTCTTTTAAACTTTCTTTCAAAGGAACCACTATTCTTCTGGTCTTCTAGGTTCACAACCTTCAAATCAATTTCAACTTTTCTCATCTAAGTATACCTCTTGCATCCACCTCTTTCTTTTTATTGACATGGCCCCTTTCCTTGTTCAGGCGCATTATTGCTGCTTGACTATACTATTGAATTAAGCTTTTTGGTTTTCCTCACTCAAGTCCATTCTCTCTTCTGATCTGTGCTCCACGCTGCTATCAACGTGATATTAGTAAAGTACAATTCTGACCACATAACCCCTGCTCAGAGAGCTTTAGTGGCTCCCTTCTATCTCTTGAAGAACCTGCAAACTTCTCAAGTGTACTTCATACTTCCAGCCTATCTTTCCAGGTTTATTATATACACATTATTCAATACACTCTCTGTTCAATTCAAACTTTCCTTTTTGGTATTCTTCATATATGACATTCTGTCTCTTATCTCCTTTCAGCTAATCAGCAGGTATTTATTAGGACTCTGCCAAGTTCCATTCAGTATGCTACAAAGTACAAAGACAAATATGAAATTGCTCCTTCCCCTACTTTCTGTTGGAGAAGGCAACATATATGTAAGTTTAAGCAAAATGTATAGAAAATATATACATAAACAATAAACAAAATAAAGATAATTTGGTGAGGGGAAAGACAATAGAACTGGAGATTGCAGAAATTTTTCCATATATAAAATAGCACTTGAGTTGAGCCTTAAAGGAAACCAAAAGTTTTAAGAGGTAGATTTGAGGGAAAGATCACTGTATGTAGGCTTAGCATAGGCCGTCCTTTCCATGCATGGATGTACTTCTTTCTTCCTTCCCCCATTTATAAACTCTAATTTCCATCAAAGTTTAGGTCAAGATCCACTTCTTACCTTAGACCATTCTTGATCTTTCCATTTGCTAGATACTTCTTTAGATACCTTCTTTTCCCCCCTACTACCATTTTCCATTTACTTTTTGCTTACATGTTGTTTCCATAATAATATATGGGCTCCTTTATTTTCATTTTTGTATGCCTAGGTCTTAGCACATTGTCTGGCACATAAGAGGTGCTTTATGCATATTAATTTGGTTGTTGACTACTTATCAGTAGAGTGAGATAATCTTTCTTTCAGTGTATGTATGGGGTTGTAGATGGGTTATCCCAGAATGGATGAAGTGTTAATGTTTTTTGAAACCATGGGTAAGAAGTTTAGAAGTTGAAATGCACATTTTTTTTTCAGATTTTACTATATTTGGAGTCTGTTTTTCTCCCTTTTTATATTACAGAGTTCAGATGTAAGCAATTCAAGTGGAGAATGGGAGTAGTTAAAGTGAAGGAATAGAAAGTGAAGAAGTACAATGTGAGAATCAAATAATGGTACTGGTAGGAGTAACACAATAGTGAGAAGACATTAGCAGTGGATAGGATGAGGTTTAAAGTTTAATATCCATGTGGGAATAGGCAAGCTCGAAGTACGTATCTATATGTAGGTTTTCTATACATATCTATATTTGTAGGTTCACTATTCTCACAGCTTCTTATCCTAAATTTGATCTATTCCTTTAATGGCTTTTGTCATAAAAGAGAATTGCAGGGAGGAATTTGGGGAAGAAAAGAATAACCTCTTTGTGGAGAACTAAAGCATCTATTTTTTGTGTTTTTCACAAATCCCTTGTAATTCACTTTGAAAACCGGTATTGAAAACTTAGTTTTCCTATCCTTGACATTTGTTTCCTTTAAAAACAAAAACAAAAAACCCCCCGAAAAACAAATAGATCTGTATTACACTCAAAGGTCATGGTTGACAATATAGTAGGTGAACAATTTTATTATGCATTTGATTCCTTGAGAGAACTATATTTTCTCTCTGCAGGAGGCTGACATACTTAGGGAAGAGATGCAGTGTATGTTTGTCTATTTGTGTTGTTTTTCTTGGTGTTTGGGAGGTAGGCTCCAGTTTGGCTGCTTAATTGAGGAAAAGGCAAATTCCCTAAGAAAGCTGTTATTTGTTGATAATGACAAAATGCAGTAATTACATATCATTTTTAATATTCTGGGAGCTTATTCTATAATTGAATTCTTATTAAAGCTACAATAATTTTTGAATAAACTATTAAGGAATTAATTTTCTGCCCTTGTGCCCATTTTCCTTTCCCCCCAGCATTTGTTCCTTAGAATGAATTGTAGGGATTAAAAGAACATGTAATGTGTTTCGCTTTTAATATGTAAAGGCAGAGGGTTAAATCCATTTTGAGTTACATTATGAATTTTGAAGAATATGACATGAAAATGAAAAGTCTCAAATATAATTTAATAAATCCAAAAATGTAACTTTTCTCCCCTTTGTGAATTATAAAATTTGACAGCATACTCCAGATCCAAGTAACATCCTTTGCCTTTAGCATTTGCTTTAAAATAGTTTCATTTCTCAGAACTTGCAATAAATGCAGGAAATTGGGTTTATGCTATTGAAAAGCATAATAATGTTTAAATTATAGTTTAAGGGATAATGATAAATTAAAGTTTAAGGGAAAATGAAATATTATTGTCATTCCAAAGAATAGGAAAGATATCTTGCTTTACATTTCCAAGCTAATGCAAAAAAAAGTGTTAATCAACTGATTTTAGTTTATTTTTGAGAGAGTACAAATTGAATATTTCTCATTGTAGTCTGTAGTCTGTAGAATGAAAATTTCTTGAGCAGTGAATGTCACTCATTTCTGTAAATTGACATTACTTTTAATTAAAAATTCATAAAACACTAGTATGGTTATGATTTCTCTTTGGGCTAGCATTTTTAAGGTAAATTATACTCAACAGAGCATCTTACATGTCTGGGAAACATGGGAAGAAGGTGAGGTAGAAATTAGTGGAGATGAATTTCTTTGGGCTCAAAGTTTTAGGGAAAAAAAAGACTGCCTTTGAAAGTTTTATATTCTTTTGTAAAACTTTCTTTTGTAGGAGACAGCATCTGGGAATGGATTTAGGAATACAAAGCAATATGAAATATGTAAAATATTTTAAAAATTGAATGTGGAACTGCTAAAGGGACATAGAATAAAGATTTTTCTTTTTTAAAAATAAAATTTTTTTTGAACTTTCTGGAAAGGACTGGAAGAACTATCTATTCTAACCCATCATTTTACACATGAGAAAATAGAATAAAAAGTGGTATATATTTGTGTATATGTGAATATATAGTGTTCCTGAAGTAATTAGAGGAGTTTAGGTTTTCGCTTATGGAAAATTTTGGTTTGGCATATGAGAATATGTTTTAAACAATTAATTGTCCTGTGGAGACCCAGGACTTTTTATACATCATGCAGATTTTATGTTTAGAAGTTTTAGGATGAGCATCTTTCAGTGACTCTTTTGATTATTCAGTGTTTTTTACATTTCAGATGTTCATGATGCTAACTGCTTTTAGACAGGTCTTTGCTTTAAGAGGATTTGGGACGTTTACATATAGATCTTGCATTAGTCAATTAGCATTTGGTTTCTCTTCTATTTTCATAGGATGCATAGCAAAGAAGGGTGGCTAATTTATTTCTTTCTGGTGTGTGTGTGTGTGTGTGTGTTTTTTTTTTTTTTTGCTGAGGTAGTTGGCATTAAAAGTGGCTTGCCCAGGGTCACACAGCTAGGAAGTGCTCAGTGTCTGAGACCAGATTTGAACTCAGGTCCTCCTGACTTTCAGGGCTGTTGCTGTATCCACTGTACTACCTAGCTGCCCCAAAGGTGGCTAATTTCCATACAGATGCCAAACATGTTCCTAGAGCAAAAGTCTAATGTCTTATTTTCTTCAAAATCTTCAGTGACTCCTAGTTGTCTCTAGATTAAGGCACAGATTCCTAATTTAAAGTGTGATCCTACTTTTCAGATTATTTTACGTTTTTCCTTTTTTTAAAAAAAAATTATTAAGAACTTAAATATGGAGACAGCTAAATGGTGCAATGGATGGAGCACTGGGCCTGAAGTCAGGAGGACTTGAGTTCAAATTTGGCCTCAGACACTTAGCACTTCCTAGCTGTGTGACCATGGGCAAGTCACTTAACTCCAATTGCTTTGCCAAAAACAAACAGCAAACAAAAAGTGAAGAACTTAATAAATATGAACAGTTTCATATACAAAGAAAAACAGATTTTGAATTTTATTATGAATAGCTTGTTTATACATACCACACGTACATAATTTAACATGATAGTACCAGATAATACCAACAGTGCATAATACCAACAAGCATGGGTTTGTCTAGGTCAAATATTTTATTTTTCTTTCTGTTTCTCTGTATTTTAAAATATTTCACTGATTCTTTTTTTTTCTTTTCCTTTCTTGAATCCTTTTTGTTCTCTCTTTTCTATAACTCTTCCTCCACTAAATAAAACTTCTTTCTTTGTGACAAATACACGTCAAACAAAGCAAATTCATGTTGCTCATGTATGGATATGCCTCTTGCTCCAATTCTAGTCCATCACTTTTCTGTCAAGAGATGGGAAGCATGCCTTATCATCAATTTTTTTAAAGTTGTGAATGGTCAGTGCGTCAATTAGTATTCTGAAGTCTTTCCCAGTACTCTGTGACTTGGACGCAGGACAGAGAATCAAGGATATGGACCTAAAGGGTTTTGAGAATAGGGCTTTTAGACTAATTATATAGCTTGTTGTGATCCTACGCCTGGCATAGAGGTAAAGGAGGGGGAGGGGGAAGAGAAGAAGAATACAAGAGTAAGGGAAAGACAGAGAATAAAGAAGGTTGAGCTTCAGCTATAGGATTTATAATGCTGAGGAAATGGAAAAAGTAAATTAGATTTAAAGATTGTGGTCAGAAAGGAGGTCTTGAAGTGTTAGGAATCTTAGCAAGTATACAATTCTGTGAAATGAGGTTTAAAGTGGACCGTCCTGGGATTTGGGTGAAATGGATCAAAATGCGTGGTTGTTGACATTTGAGAGCTCTGAGGTCAGAATGGCAAGGTTCACTAGCATCAATTTTGAAATCCTTGATAATGATGACAGGGGAGAGGGATAGAGAAGACTGGGTAATAGTATCTTTTTTCATGTTAATAAATAACAACTCTTTTTTTCTTCCAGATAAATGTAAATGAAATCATGCGTTTTTCTGATTTTCCTTTGTCCAAAAAAACATTGAAAGGTAGGTATGTGGCTGGAGTTTGGGCAGATTGAAGGAATTTGTTAAATATATTTAACTGGGTTGTTCAGTGGGTAGAGTAATGAGCCTGAAGTCAAAAATTCAAATTCTGCCTCAGATACCCATTAGTCACATAACCACTAAGTGCTTTAGTTTTCTTATCTATGAAATGAAAATAATAGTAGCACCTGCTTTACAGGGTTGTTGGGAGAACCAAATGAGTTAACATGTAATAATTTTGCATATTTGCCTGAACATGTTTATAAATGTTATCTGTTTATTTTTAGTGGTGGTGTTATTTTTATTATATTTGTTCATAGACCAGAGGGAATATTGGGATTAATATAATCATATATTCTTTGCATACATAATTTGCACATTTTACCATACTCTCTCTACCCCAAGCAACTGCTATTGAGAAATTAAAATCAACTGACTTAAAAATAATTTTAATTCTTTCTTCTCTTTAGTCTTCCAAGAGTAGGGGTTTTTAATATGGAGTCAGTGAACTTTTTTTTTTTTTTAAAGCAATAATGTGAGGGAGTTTATTCCTATGAAATATGAATTCCTTAGAGTAGCATTTAAAAGCCCTTGGTGATCTGATTCCTACTATTTCCAGGTTTATTCATAATTTTTTCTTTCATGAATTCTATGATTCAGCTAATCTAACCTATATGAGGTTCCTTTAAATTGATATTCTGCCGTCTTCATCTGTACAAGCTGTTCCTTAGTCTATATCCTATTCTTCCCTCTTCTACTTTCCTCCCTGAGAAACCTGCTAGGGGCAACTAGATGACACAGTGAATAGAGCAGTGGCCTTGAAGTCAGGAGGATCTGAGTCTCAGACACTTAACATTCATTAGTTGTGTGACTGATCAAGTCAGTTAATGCCAATTGCAGAGAGAGAGAGAGAGAGAGAGAGAGAGAGAGAGAGAGAGAGAGAGACCAGCCAATAGGTTCAAGGGAAAAATATTTTTAAGTTTTTTAGAGGGAGGGATCATTTCTTATCCCCTCAAGATGATAGCATCTTTTTTTGTTCCCAGTTGATTGTATACCGGACTCTTCTGTTTATTTGTAGCATCTTATCATTAGAATACAAAGCTTCTTGAGGCAAGGATCACTTTCTACTTTGTCTTTGAATCTGAAGAACAAAAATAGGTATAGAGGGGGAAGAATGATTAATCTGAGGCCCTTCAATGCTTCTTTCTTTCTTTCTTTCTTTTTTTTTTTTTAAATAATAGCTTTTTATTTTTCCAAATACATGCAAAGGTAGTTTTCAACATTGATCTTTACAAAACCTTGTGTTCCAAATTTTTCTCCCTTCTCTCCTCCCCCCTTCCCTAGACAATAAGCAATCCAGTGTAGGTTAAACATGTTATTCTTCTAAACATATTTCCATATTTATCTTGCTGTGTAAGAAAAATCTATTAAAATGGAAAACAAAATATGAGAAAAAACAACCAAGCAAAAAAACAACAAAAATACTATGCTGTGATCCACATTCATTCTTCATAGTTCTCTCTCTGGATGTGGATAGCTCCTTCCATCACAAATCTGTTGGAATTGTCTTGGATTACCTCAGCGACCTGTTGTTTAAAAAAACTTTTGATAATTTCTACATTTCTGCCTTTGTAATCTTAAGTATTTTATCATATCTATTTAAAAATATTCTGAAAAGGGCTTCACCAGATTGTCAACGGGGTTTTTGACTCAAAAAAGGTGAATAATTCCTTTTGTGGAAGGATTGAAAGGCAATAAAGGAGTTAAAAGCCAGGAGGAGCCTCTGAATGATTAAAATTTAACTGGATTTTATTTCAGAAAAGCTCTTGGTGCTTTTCTAAATTGTAACAGTTTTTCTTAAAACATGACCCTTTTTTTTTTTTTTTTTTGGTAACATTTCAGGCTTGCAGGAAGCACAATATCGAATGGTGACTGAGATACAGAGACAGACGATTGGCCTTGCTTTACAGGGTAAAGATGTGCTTGGAGCTGCAAAGACAGGATCAGGCAAAACTTTGGCTTTTCTTGTCCCTGTAAGTATTTTTTGTTATTGATTATTTGGGTTATGGACAAATCAAGTGTGTGTTGTTTAACAAGTGAGGTAGAATCAATTTTTAATTGATGAGCTTTAAAAAAAAATGGATGAACTTCTGTTTATATATAATTCTTTAAGAGTTGGTATGTTTATTTGAGGAGAATACTTTTCTCCTCCTCCCTTCCCTTTTCCAAGGATATAAATAAAAGGTCATAATAGGCTTCTTGAATTTTCTCCCTTCTCAACTGGTGGTTGTTTGGTACCTTTAAGTTTTTTTTAGTTTGCTTTCAGAACATTTGTTTTTATTGCCTCACTTTTCAGGCAAATGGAGAGCTCTATATATTTTTAAGAAAAAAAATCTCAGAATGCATATTCTGATATTTGTATTGTGAACATCAACCCATGGTGATTCTTATTGCATAGGCATTTTGGGCGTGTAGTCAGGAAGACCTGACTTCAAATTCTACCTCAGAGACTGACTAGCTCTGTGACCCTGGAGAATTTATTTACTCTCTTCCTGCTTCTTTTTCCATATTTGTAAAATGGAGGACTTGAATTCAATGACTCCTAAGTTCCTTTTAGTTCTTAATTGATGATCTTGTGATCAGCTTGATTTTTTTCACAGGGAAGAAAAATTCAGCTTTCACTTTTGTAGAAGTAAAAATTGGCATGAATCTTTCCAAGTTGCTTTGGAGATTAAATCTCTAACTCCAAATTTTCACTGAGACTTTTTCAATGTCATATTTTGAGATCCTTTTTTTAGAATGTTCCTTTATGTTAAACTTGAGGCAATATTTGAGCTAAGATCTTATTAGAAGTTGAATCAAGTGAAATGTGTATGCTTTTTTTTTTTAAGTGCTTTTCATCTTTTCTTCATTGATGAACAAAACATGAACCTTTTTAGTTTATTTTTTAAAATTGGAATTTGGTGATGCAGGACTGAACACCAGGAACTAACTCTCTTTTAGGGCTGGATATATAGATTTCTAGGAATCATGTGAATAAAGATCACAATTGAATCCTTGGGAAGTGATGACATTTCTGTGAAATAGAATAGGGAGAAACATGAAGAGGGATCAAATTAGTCTTGTTATTATTTTTAGCAAAATTCCTTACCTATTATTCCTTAATGCATTTTTCCTTAAATGAAGAAAGCAAAATGTATTTTATCATCTCTTCTCTGGATTCCAGATTATTCATTAATAATGAATTGAGATGCTTTTTAGTGTTTTTTTTTTTTTTTTTTTTTTTTGTGGTGGTGGTGGTGGTAGTAGTGTTATTATTATTGTCATCATATATGATGATAATAGCATTTATATAGAACTTTAAATAGTTCACAGATATCTAATTTTGTCCTCAAAAACAACCCAGGGAACTTTAGTTTATTTGTAATTGTTAGGATGCTATAATTATCCCCATTTTACGGGTGAGGACACTGACTTGTATCAGGGACCTGTATCTAGTAAGTTTCAAAGACAGGGGTTGAAGCTTTTGTTTATTTGACTCCAGATCAAGGGTTCTCTATACTGTGCCAACTTGTGCTACCAGTTTTGTGTTATTAAGTTATGCTTACTTTGTTCTGCATTAATTTATATTTCTTCCAATGGAATTACTCATATTTTTGATTGTAATAGCCCTTTATTCCATGTCATTTAATTACAGTCTGCTTAATCATTAACCTATTGAAGAACACTTTGATTGCAGGTTTTTTTCAACACAAAAAAGTCCTTTGAATATTTGTACCTTTTTCCTCCTTTTTTATCTTTTTGCTGAGGCAATTGGAGTTAAGTGACTTGCCCAGGGTCACACAGTTAGGAAGTATTAAATGTACGAGGTCGAATTTGAATCCAGGTCCTCCTGACTTCAAAGCCAATGCATAATGCCATCTAGCTACCCCATTTTCTTCATTTTAAATGTACAATGGTAGTAGTAGTTTTGGTGGTGATGGTGGCAGTGGTAGTCTTAAGAATTTCTAGATGAAAAGGTATTAATAGTTGAATTAAACTTTTCTAACATAATTGCTATTGCTTTTTGTTTGACTAGTTTTCATAGCACAATCAATTCTTGTAATAATTTGATTATTTTCCTACAACCTTGTTAATATGACTTTTTTCAGCTTCTGCAAACATTGTCCCTTTTCTGAGTGTGAGATAAAGACTTAGAATGCTCTTGACTTACGTTTTCTTTTATTGTTGATTTGAGACAGCTTTATGTGGTTGTTGAAAGTCTGCATTTCTTTTTCTCTTACTGCTGATTTATCTTTTGGGATATGGCTCTTATTCTTAATATATTTGTTTTAGTTTTCAACAGTTGATATCAGGCTTTTTTCAGAGATATTAAATGCATTGACTTCCCTATGTGACAGTTTTTTAAAATTCTAGTGGCATTGATTTTGTTCAAGACCTTTTAAGTTTTACATAATTGAATTTGCCTTTTTTCTCATTAATAATCATCTCTTTCTCTTGTAAGGATTTTCCCCTTGTGGTTGTGAAAATTTCCCCATGTTGATGGTGTGACTTTTTATATTTTTTAATATATATATATATTTTAAATAGTATCAACTTGTAATTTATTGTGAAATATACTGTAAGATAGTAAATCAAATGCTAATTGAAAAAGTAATTACTAATTTGTACACAAGGATCCCTGTAGCCTACATATTGATGCTGTGTTTTATTGTATATTTATTTATTTTGTTAAATATTTTCCAATTACATTTACTCCAGTTAAGTCACATGGAGTAGTGTTGCCAACTACATGTTTTATCTCTGGTATGTCATATTGTGATATATTTTGGGACATTTAATGTTGATATATATATATTTCAATATATATATATATATTCCACCCCTACCCCCCATTTGTTAAATTTTTCTTACTTTAAAAATTATGTTTATTGTCTGTTTTAGGTTCTGGAGGCATTATATCGCCTGCAGTGGACATCAGCAGATGGCCTTGGTGTTTTGATAATATCACCAACTAGAGAGTTAGCATATCAAACCTTTGAAGTGCTTCGAAAAGTGGGCAAGAACCATGACTTTTCAGCTGGTCTCATCATTGGTGGAAAGGTCTGTTCTTTTACAGTGTTCACATCTTAATTAGCTCCCCTATAAGTGAGGACAAAAATAGTGCAGTAAAATGAGAATTAATGGGGCTTTTGTAAATGTGCTTGTGTTGTAGGTCTTGTTCCCTATATATTTTTCACATATTGATCTTATGACTAATTAGCTTAATTGGTTATAGCATCTGCTAATAAGGTGAAAGTCATGAATTAAGTCCTCATGTGGGCTAGTTAGTTTGCTCTTTTCCGTGGCTAGAGATGATAGTTATTCTCAGAAATATGTGTCACTGGGAATATGGAGAACCTAGCAAGAATGTAGATAGAGCAATATGAATTCATTCCTATTGCTAGAAAATTGTTCTGAACACATACTTCATTAAATGGTGGGTCATTATTATCATCTTTAAACATGAAGGGAAATACAGTATTAGTATAATACTATTATTGCAATTCTAACCACTACATTCTTGAATATTGGAAATGCAAAAGAAAACTTTTGGCTATGTTTTATTGTATATTTATTTTGTTAAATATTTTCCAATTACATTTACTCCAGTTAAGTCACATTGAATAGTGTTGCCAACTACATGTTATATCTCTTGTATGTCATATTGTGGTATATTTTGGGACATTTAGTGTGTGTGTGTGTGTGTGTATATTCTCCCCCTATTTGTTGAAATTTTTCTTTAAAAATTTCATTTATTGTCTAACAAAAAAGAGAAGAGAATTTGTTTATTGCCCAAATTTATGGAAGAGAAGAGATTTGCAGAAATTATTGCTAGACATTTTGGTTCTCTAGTCCCTGCTCATTTTGCTAGATTCTGTGTGTGTATTTATTGGGAATTTACATTCTGTAATTTTTAAAAAAGGAATAGTATAGTCTTTTATTTTTGTAGGTTTTTTATATGCAAAAGTACAAAGAGAGTCATTTGGAAACTATTGTTTTTCTCCTCATCAAAATTACCCATTGAAAATGACTAATGCTTTGGAAAGGAGATAATTTGAAAGTCCAAATCTCCTTATCACAAAAGTGTTCACAAAAATATAGTGATGATTAAGAATTTTCTCAGTGGGTCACCAAAAGTCTAGTTGAAATTCATGGTTTTAATCTCATCCAAAAGACACAACAGGAGAATAAGAATTAGAACATCTATTTGATCTTTTAAAAATTTGGATTTAGTTTACCACAGATATATCTTGTATTCCCTAGCTCAGAGGTGTCCAATTCCAGCTATTCGCAGAACTCTGCAGTGCAGGCTGAATCACATTAAAATGTAATTGAGAAATGTTTAACAAAATAAATAAAAGTATAAGATATCATAGATAATAATAATTTGTGGTTTTTCTATTAATACGCTGCCCATAGTGATCTGTTTCTGTTTGAGGTTGACACTATTGCTTTAGTTATCAGTTTTTTTTAGTTTAGTGCTTATTCAAACAAGGTATGTGAGAAAACTGCAGAAATAGAGCAATTTTTTTTTCTAGTTAATAAGTATTTGCTTATTTTCCTTCCACCTCTAGTGCAAAACAAAAAAACCACAAACTCAGCCAAAACCAAAACCTTTGTTAAAATATGTATAGTCAAGAAGAACAAATTCCCACATTGATATGTCTAATAATGTTTATTTCTGCACCTTGGGGCTGTCACCTCTCTCTTCCCTGAAATCATTGTTGAACACTGCTTAGATTTTTGTCTTTATAATATAGTTACTGTCATATAATTTATCTTCTTGGTTCTGTCCATAGAGAGGAGAAATTGTTTTCAGAGCATCCAGATTATGATGATAAAAATGTTGACTATTTTTGTACTGTGAAACACAAAATATCTTTGAATGTGTAACTTAAAGAAATAACTATTTTCAGGATCTGAAACATGAATCTGAGAGGATCAACCAAATAAATATACTTATTTGCACACCAGGGCGGCTTCTTCAACACATGGATGAAACAACTTATTTTCATGCAACCAATCTCCAAATGTTGGGTAAGTTTAAGGAATTTAAGACTGCAAATCTTTTTACATTTGTAAATGTAGAAATATTTATATTTGTTGTATTAAAATGAAACTTTAAAGTTTCTAAATTATTGCTTTGTATATGCACAAACTCAAATGTACTAAACTCAGGAATCATTAAGACTTTCCATCATAAACAATGTAATTAATTTGTTTTGTGAAATGAGTCCATTTATTTATATATTCTTACCAAAAGAATGCAAGAAATTAAACAAGTAATTTAAAAAATTTCAAAAAGTCAAATTAGAAGTTTTATATTCCTTTTCTGCTTGGGTGATATCTTTCATTTTATCTTTTTAGTACTTGATGAAGCTGACCGAATCTTGGACATGGGCTTTGCTGACACAATGAATGCTATTATAGAAAACCTTCCCAAAAAACGTCAGACTTTGCTTTTCTCAGCAACACAGACCAAGTCTGTGAAAGACCTTGCACGTCTAAGCTTGAAGGACCCTGAATATGTTTGGGTCCATGAAAAGGCAAAATATAGGTAAGTAATTTCTATTAATATGATTGTCTCGGGGGCTCTCTTTTTTTCTCAGCTGGGTAATTGTGTATTCTCTCTCTCTCTCTCTCTCTCTCTTATTTTTTTGAGAAGCAACTGTCCAGGGTCACACATCCAGTAAGAATTAAATGTCTGAGAACAGATTTGAACTCAGATCCTGCCAACTCTGGGGCTGGTGCTGTATATGCTGCACCACCTAGCTGCCTCTTGTTTTCTCTTTTAAGGTTGTTTTCTTGGAGTGTCACTGTGGTTTAATGGATAGAGAGCTGGCTTTGAGGCCAGGAAGACCTGGATTCAAGTTCTTCTAACATAGAACTGTCTATTAACCTGTCAGTGCTCTAAGCAGTTCTTTGATTATAAAAGTGCTAATCTTCATTGATAGAAGTTTCTCATTTAGTAGTTCCCTGAACAGAGCCAGGCCCTGTTTTTTCTTCCCTATCTTTGGATTTTTCTGGTTTTATTTTTGTTGTTATTTAGAAGTACAAAATGTACTATAGTGATAAAAATCATTCAGATTTAGGGAAAACCGCTGAACGTAAAGCTGCATGAATGAATAAATAGCATCTTTGAATTGAATTCTCCATATTCTTCTCCATGTGAACACACAAGTGTGTGAAAATCTGGATTTGGGTTGTATTTGTGCTCATGCTTTAGGAGAACAGAAAATTTATTGATATGTGATAAAAAGATAGTTGGATCATAGAGCTGGAATGAATAATGAATGAATGAATTTTTTTAGAGGAAGAAAGCATTTATTAAATACATGCTTTGTGTCAGGCAGTGAGATACAACTCTCACTTTGCAAATAAGGAAACTGAGGTTTGGATAGGCTAACTGACTTAGTGGAAGACTTATAGGAATAATTTTTATTCCTGTCTTCAAACTCGAAATTCAGCTTCATTTATAGTGCATCTTATTGTCTCCTTAAGGCATCAGGAAACAAAAAGTAATTTTTTAAAAGGTATTTTTGATTCTTGGAAAAACTGAAAAGTTGAGCTAATAGCATCATCTATGACAAAGCTTCTTAAATTGTGGGTCATGACCCCTGAAAAGGTTGTGAGATTATGATTATCAGTAAATGTTTGATTTATATCTTTGGGATTGCATAAAAATTTCTCAGACAAAAAGGGATTGTGAATGGAAAAAGTTTAAGAAGCTCTGATCTACTTTGCCCAAAGGGCTATAAATTCATGCATATTCTTTGACCTAACAACAGTGCTACTAGGCATGAATACCAAAAGAAATTTAGGGGAAAAAAAATAATCTCTATGTACAAAAAAAATTCATAGCAGCTCTCTTCTCAGGGCAAAAAAATTGGAAATTGAGGGGGGGATGCCTATCAATTAGGGAAATGGCTTAATAAACTGTGGTATGTGTGAGGGGAATGATGTGCAGAATGCTCTCAGAAAAAAAGAAAAAACTTAGAAAGTCCTCCATGAACTCAAGCAAAATGAAATATACTATGTATAAAATAATAGAAATGTTCTGGGATGATAAGTTGTAAATGATTTTGCTATTCTCAGTAGTACAATCATTCATGACCACTCTGAAGGACTTATGATGAAAAATCCTATCCATAGCCAGAGAAGGAACTGATTATTTCTGAATACACATTGAAGCAGTCTCTCTTTCTCTCTTTTTCTTTTTAATTTAATTTTTCTTGAGCAGTTTTATTTTCATTAGGGTGTGAGATCTGTTTTTTTTTTTTCTCCCCACAACTTGACTTTTATGGAAATGCTTTGCATAACTTCATGTGGTTTCTTAAGTGTGGGTGGGGTTAAAGCAGAGAACTTATAACTCAAAAAGTTTTAAAATGTAAAAAAAATTGTTTTAAATATAAATGGGGAAAATATTAAATAAGTCAAATTAAATAAATAAAAAAGAAGTCCTGATCTATGAAACTGAATGTCTTTTAAGATGGTAGGGGAATCTTTTAATTTCAATTTTTCTTGGAAAACTAGAAATTGGACTTGGAGGAATGCTTCTTATTCTGGAATCATAATCCTTTGGGCAACATCACTTGGTACAGAATATACTTACACTTTTAAGGGAATAACAGAGTGGCAGCCAGGTGGCATAGTAGATAGAATGCCAGACCTGGAATCAGAAAGATTCATCTGCATGAATTCAAATCCAGCCTCAGGATACTTAATAGCTGTGTGATCCTAGGCAAGTCACTTAACCCTGTTTTCTTCAGTTTCTTCTTCTGTAAAATGAGTTGGAGAAGAAAGTGGCAAACCACTTTAGTATATTTGCTAAGAAAACCCCAAATGGAGTCACAAAAAGTCAGACATGACTGAACAAAAACCAAAGGGAAAAACAGGTTAAAAATCGTTTTTTTAGTTGCTTCCAAATTAAAGCCTGAGGTTCTTTTTTACTCATAATCAGTGTTGAATCTATAACAATGAAATTTAGAGCAGAAAATAGCTCTTTCAGGTTAATTTTTGTGAAATTTTTTTCTTGTTGGTTTTTAACATTTGTTAAATTTAGCTATGAATTTGCTAATAGTAATTAGTGCCTATTTTTTATATTGCTTTAAAATTTTGTATGGATATATTCTTTTTAGCTATATAATAATGTTGTGGAGAAGGTAGTATAGACATTATTATTCTTATTTTACTAGTGAGAAAACGGGGTTATAGAGGTTTACTGACTTGCCCAAGGTAACACAGCTAGTGAATAAAAGAGCCCAACTTTAACTTTTTTTTTAAATTTTGATAGTAGTTTTTGATTTTTAAATGTATGCAGATAGTTTTCAGCATTTACCATCGCAAAACCTTGTGTTTCAAATTTTTCTCCCCTCCTTCTCACTCCCCTTCCCTAGACAACAATAGGTTAAACATGTAATTCTTCTAAACATATTTCCACATGTTTATCATGGTGTACAAGAAAAATCAGATTAAAAAAAAAAACAGTGAGAAGGGAAAAAAAAAAGTAAGCAAACATCAAAAAAGGTGAAAATATTATGTTGTGAACCATATTCTGTCCCCATAGTCCTTTTTTGGATGCAGATAGCTCTCTCCATCACAAGTCTTATGGAATTGACCTGAATTACCTCATTGTTGAAAAGAACTGAGTCCATCACATCAACTTTAATTTAAAGAAATTATAAAGTATCTTACAGTGCAAGATCCTTGCGAATATATAAATGCTAAATGAGACATGCTCTCTGCCTTCATGGAGTTGCCTGAAACATAGAAAGTATGTCATATAAATACTTCTTTGCAATGTAAGTGCGCAAAAGAAGTATAAACCAAGAGCTGTGTGATTATTGCTTATTATTATTTTTTTATTGAAGCTTTTTATTTGCAAAACATATGTATGGGTAGTTCTTCAACATTGACCCTTACAAAGCTTTCAGTTACAAAATTTTCCCCCCTAGTTCTGTTACAAATTTTTCCCCCCTAGTTCCCTCCCCTCCTCTAAATGGCAGGAAGTCCACTACATGTTAATTATATTAAAATACTTGACAAGTTGAAAATATGTATACATATTTCCACACTTACCTTGCTGTGCAAGAAAAATCGTATCTACAGGAAAAAAAATCTGAGAAAGGAAACACAATGCAAGCAAACATCAATAGAGAGCATGAAAATGTTATGTTGTGGTCCACATTTCATATCCCTCTCCCTGGGTGTAGATGGCTTTTTCATCACTGAACAATTGGAGCTAGTTTGAAACATCTCATTGTTGAAGAGAACCATGTCCATCAGAATTGATCATCATATAGTCTTGTTGTTGCCGTGTATAATGATCTCCTGGTTCTGCACAGTTCGCTCAGCATCAGCTCATTCAAGTCTCTCCAGGCCTCTCTGAAATCATCCTGCTGGTCGTTTCTTACAGAACAGATTATTACTTATTTGAATGGAAAGGAAAGACTAATAAAGATTTCATAGATATGATCTCTGTGTTGACTCTGAAGAGATGTATAGGATTTTAAGAAGTTGAAGTTAAGAACAAAGTGTTTTCCATGTTTGGGTAACAATGTGAGCAGAACATTGAAGTGAAAGAGTAAAACAGGTTATGCAAGAAATATTGAGTAGTTTGCTTGGAATTTAGACTATATCCCCTTTACAGCATCCTAATTGATTTGTCATTGAGCCTTTGTATGAAGGCCTCCAGTGATGGGAGAATTCATACCTGTTGAGACAATCCATTTTACTTTTTGAATCTATCTCTAAGTTTTAGGAAGTTTTTTGTTGCACCAAATATAAATGTGCCCCCTCTACAACTTCTTACTCTTACTTTTAATTCTGTCCTCTGTGCTGAACAGAGCATGCTCTTAACATTCTTTCTGAACATCTACTATCTATAAAATCTATGATTTTAAACTAAAAATAATTACCTCTTGATTATGATAAATATCCTCACTGTCAAATTGTGAAGGGCCTTAGATGCCAAGCCAAGGAGCTAGAATTTTTATTTAGTAGGTATGAACCGATAAAAGACTTTTAGTAGAGGAATGATTCTCTTACTAAATATTACCTTTTTTACATAAATCAAATCTTGTCAATTCTGTGGAGAATTGATTGGAAAAGAAGAGAATATTGAGGTAGGAGCATGTTTAGGAGGTTCTGATCCAAGTGAATAATTGTATTAGATGGATAATATTGGGAACAGAGAAAATGAGATGGATGGGTAAAGTATTGTAAGATGTGAGGGACAAGGGAAAATGGCAACAATGAAAGAACTTCAAAGCATTGATTATGAGTGTTTGGGTAAAATGAGTACAGACCTTAGTTCCTTGTACATATTAAGTGTTTCTTTTATTTACGTGTATAAGGCTCTGTGCTTGGTACATGAATAAAATACTGTTCTTGACCCTATCAAAATTAGTGAGAGACAGTTTTAAGTGCTTTAACAGTCAGTCATGCATTATTATAGTTATTTGTCTATGATTAGTTTACCATGGGTGGAGTGGGAAGAAAAGAGAGACTAACACCAATTGTTAGATGATTCCCCCTTTCCTTCGGTAAATAGTTCTTAAGACAGACTAATTAAATGATGTGTGGAAAAGAAGGTGTCATTTAACTGGAGCAAAGGTTAACAGATAAAGACATCTGAGTGCTGCACTCTTTTTTCAGGAATATTTAAAAAAAAAAGAGGGGAAGCTCTTCATCATTCTGGGTAGATCCTTTTTGAAAGACAGGTATGAGAATTTCACAAGATCAGGAAGCGAAGGTGGGACATAAGATCTGGATAGTCACAAGAAATTTTCATGACTGTCTTTGGCCTCTTTGTATCCTCAACATTTAGGATAGTGCCTGATACATAATAGGTGCTTAATAAATGTTTATTGATTGAATGGGTACTGATAATTAGTGAGATCACAAATTTATTTAGTATTATGGATAATTGACTAAAATCAGAAAGGTTGAATTAACAAGAAATCAAGTGTCAATAACAGTGAAACATTGAAGAAACTAATGCCAAGTATCAAATCCTCAATACAGTAATGACAAATAATTAGAGTAGCCCAGTTTTAATCTTTTTTACAGTGATATCCATACTATTACCATATTTATAAAAACTAATTCTGGGATTCCCACAATATTGCAAATGCAAAACAAAGCACAGTGAATTTAAATGCAAATTTTTTTGAGGATTTGAAAGTGAAACTCTAACAAGCTGAAATAATCCCCCCAAACATTGGGGGATGATAATGTGAAGTATTTTACAAAAAGATCTTGTCCTTCCATGAAAGTAAGCTACTTGTTGATAGATGGTTTAATTTTTTTCTATGTGTCTAAGGACTTAGTATAGAGTATATCACAATTGGATTTTAATAAATATTTGTTGAAAAAATTAATGGATGAATTAATATTTTTCAAGTTATTGTATTGGTTCTAGGACCCTCTTGCATATAAGCCCCTATTCCAAAATGAGTTCTTTCTGAAGTAATACCCATTTTGAGAGGATTTATATTTCTTATAAGATAGTTATTAGATAGATATCTGATAATATGGCTCATAATCTGATCTTTATATAAAATATCTATTTGATGGCACTCAACCTCAGTTGGAATAAAGTTGATTTGAAAATGTTTGCATATTCTTAATATGTACTTTGTGTTATTTGCTGTCTTTCAATAATAGACATCTTAAAAAGTTATTTAAAATCTGCAATTTCTAGAGTTCTGTGGAAGTTTTAGTGAAAGTGGTACCTATAAAAATAACCATAAACATTTTGTGAGCACCATCTTACATCCCCTGAGCACCATGCAACCCACGCTTGAGGATTCTGACCTGGAGAAACTTTTTCATTTTGCTTCAAAACTTCTATTTTAGTTCATACCTGTGGGTTTTGGGTTCACTTAGAGACCCTAAAGAGGGTACTATTACTTTTTTTTCTCCCAATATCACTCTTACAGATATCTCTTATACTATTCAGTTCACTTTGGATTGGAAATGTTCTCAATGAACAGGCCTCTAAAGGCCTGATCTTAGAAATAAATAATTTATCTCAGGAATATTGATGCTTCTATTGCCTTTAGGTCCAACTTGACCTTTTGGTATTGAACTTTGGGATTTGCAAATTGCTTATAGAAGATTGGGCTGGTACTGGAGGTTGCAAGATAAAAGTGGTTCATACTCCTGTTCCTTAGAAGATGATCAGGGGGCAGCTAGGTGGCGCAGTGGATAGAGCACCAGCCTTGAAGTCAGGAAGACCTGAGGTCAAATCTAGCCTCAGTTACGTAACATGTCCTAGTTGTGTGATCTTGGGCAAGTCACTTAACCCCAATTGCCTCATCCAGGAAAAAAAAAAAAAAAAAGGTGA
>JAJPUD010002113.1:131336-177889 GCA_023553655.1 Myrmecobius fasciatus | reverse complement strand
GTGTGTGTGTGTGTGTGTGTGTGTGTGTGTGTGTGTGTGTGTGTGTGTGTAAGTAATATAAAAAAAAATTTTTTTTTTTTGGTTGTTCGGACCAAAATGACATCACTATGTTAGAGTAGAGTAGAGTTAGTGTATCTGATGTGGCTGATCAGCTCAGAGTGTTCTGCCACATGTAGGGCACAGTGCATATGAACATTTGGGGTGGATTCTCTAAATTTGGCTATTATATATTTTCTTTCGGCTAATTCAATTCTGCTTTGCTCAGGAGCCCAGCACCTTTTCTGAGGGCACGCCATGCTGGACAGTCCTGTGCCAATGTCTCCCATGTCAGACAATAATTTCTAAAGTTCTTAAGAGACACTTGGAGAATGTCCCTGTATCACTTTTTCTGACCGTCTTGTGAGTGCTTGCTTTGTGTGAGTTCTCCATAAAATAAATTTTTTTGGCAATTGTGTTTTTGACATTTAAACAGTGTGGTCAGAATTGTACTCTCTGCAATAGAGTTGAAATGCTTGGCAGGTTAGTTTGAGAAACAACCTCAGTGTTTGATATCTTATCCTGCCATGTGATTTGTCAGAATCTTCCTAAGACAATTCAAATGGAAGTTTCCTGGTGTGGCACTGATATACTATCCGGATTTTACAGGCATACAGCAACGAGGTCAGCACAATAGCTCGGTAGACTTTGAGTTTGGTAGTCAGTCTAACACCTCTCCACTCCTACACTTTCTTTGAAAACTTTCCAAATGCTGGACTGGTTCTGGCAATGCACAGGTCAAAGTGATGGAATATCTTGTGGTGGATCAATAGAATATAGTGAGGGAACATAGCCATGTCTTTTAAGTGTACAAAAATCCAGGTTTTTTCTAATTTTTCTGGATGGCTAGAATTCTACAATAGCAGATAATTGTATATGCTTCTTACTTATGTACTAATCCCCTTCTCCCCAATTTCTTTTCTCATTTTTTTAAAAAGGAAAATTATGGGTTTTTCTTTCTCTGCCCTGTATCTCAATCATTCCTCCTACCCTAGCAGTTTTTAAGTATCCCACTCACTAATTTCTATTTCTGCCGTATTCAGAGGACTTTGAAGTCAAACATTTTTTTTAAGCTTTTTATTTTCAAAACATGCATGGATAATTTTTCAACATTGGCCCTTGCAAAACCTTCCAGATTTTCCCTTCTTTCACCCAGATGGCAGGTAATCTAATATATATGAAACACGTGCAATTCTTCTATACATATTTCCACAATTATCTTGCTGCACAAGAAAAATCAGATCAAAAAGGAAAAAAAAAAAGAGAAATTAAACAAAATGCAAGCAAACAACAAAAAGAGTGAAAATGGTATGTTGTGGTACACACACAGTTCCCACAGTCCTCTCCATCACAAGACCATTGGAACCGGCCTCAATCTCTGATCAGTAGCACCTTTTCATATGACTAAAAATGGTTTCGATTTCTTCATCTGAAAATTGTCTGTTCACATCCTTTGACCATTTATCAACTGGAGAATGGCTTGAATTCTTATAAATTTGAGTCAATTCTCTATGTATTTTAGAAATGAGGCCTTTATCAGAACCCTTGAATGTAAAAATTTTTGTCCCAATTTATTGCTTCTCTTCTAATTTTGTCTTTGTTGATTTTGTTTGTGCAAAAATTTTTAAACTTGATATAATAAAAATGATCTATTATATTACATATAATATAATATGTATTGTATGTATCATGTATGTAATATACATATATTATTATATAATTATCATAGATTCCTTCCTTCTCCACAGATTTGAGAGGTAAACTATCCTTTCTTCTTCTGATTTGCTTATATCACTCTTTATGCCTTAATTATTAACTCATTTTGACCTTATCTTGGTATATGGTGTTAGGTATGGGTCAATACCTAATTTCTGCCATCTTAATTTCCAATTTTCCCAGCAGTTTTTGTTAAAATAGTGAGTTTTTATCCCCCAAAGCTTTGGCTTTGTCAAACACTAGATTACTATAGCCATTGACTATTTTGTCCTGTGAATCTAATCTGTTCCACTGATTACTCTGTTTTTTAGCCAGTATCAAATGGTTTTGATGACCGCTGCTTTATGATGTAATTTTAGGGCTCGTACAGCTAGGCCATCTTATTTTGTATTTTGCTTCATTAATTCCCTTGAAATTCTTGACCTTTTGTTTTTTTCTGATGAATTTTGTTAATTTTTTTTCTAGCTATGTAAAATAATTTCTTGGCAGTTTGATTGATATAACACTGAATAAGTAGATTAATTTAGGTAGAATTGTCATTTTTATTATATTAGCTGGACCTGCCCATGAGCACTTGATATTCTTCCAGTTGATTAGGTCTTACTTTATTTGTATGGAAAGTGTTTTGTAATTATGTTCATATAGTTCCTGGCTTTGTCTTTGCAGGTAGACTTTTAAATATTTTATATTATTTACAGTTATTTTAAATGGAATTTCTGTTTGTATCTCTTTATGCTGGGCTTTGTTGGTAATATATAAAAATGCTGATTTTTATGTGGATGTATTTTGTATCCTCCAACTTTACTAAAATTGTGAATTTTTTCTAGTAGTTTTTTAGTTGATTCTCTAGGGTTCTCTAAGCATACTATCATATTTATCGTTTGCAAAGAGTGATTGTTTGGTTTCCTCATTACCTACTCTTAATTCCTTTAATCTTTTTTTTTCTCTTATTGCCAAAGCTAACATTTCTAATAAAATATTGAATATTGAATAATGATCAGAGTGGGCAGCCTTCTTTTACTCCTGATAAGTTCACTGTGGGGTGCTTAGAGCTTGGTCAGACCTTGAAAACATCTCATCTTTGTTAGACATGAAGCTACCACATCTAAGACATCAGTAGTTTATTTTGACTTTTATCTTGCTACTAGGTGATGATTCTGGAATGGAGTCAAGCTGATGACTTTGAGTAACTTCACCACACTTAACTCCAATTTTATTCATGAGTCAGCAGATATTACCCATACTATTTTATCATTTTAACTTATCTCAAAATCCTGTGGTGATGGCAAGTGATGAAGCAGCAGTTGCTGATTCTCTGGGGGCTTCATTTATAGCCCTGCACCCAGGTGGGTTAGGCCATAGGATTGTCTTCTCACTGGAGTGAGTCTCCTGGGTATTTGAGCAACCTTCTTAAGGACTGCACTGGCTTACTTCCTGCTGTAAGAATAGGACTAGAAACCTCACCCTATGGTTGAAACACAAAAACATGTGCAAGAAATTTTGCAAAGATTTTGCTCTTCATTGACATATGGAATAGATCTGAAAGATGAACAGCTTTTATTGTGAGAGAACTCAACAGAAATTACATCCAAATTTCAGTGCTAAGTGAAACAAGACTGGCAAATGAAGGCCAGCTTACCAAAGTCAGACACTGTTCTCTAGAATGGCTTCAGTTATCAGGAATGCCATAGAGCAGGCATAGTTTCAGAGCCAAATGATCAATAAGCTTATATGCCTCCCAAAAGGAATGAACGACAGGCTGTGACAACTACCATCAGTGTGTATGCTCCTCCCGTGACAAATCCTGATGAGGTCAAAGAAAAGATTTATGAAGATCAGCTTATCATCCTGTGTGGCTTTAATGCCAGAGCAGTATTAATGGGTCCCTCAAACTTGTCCTTTTGAGTCGTCCTATTTTTCAGAAAAACTGGACACTGGCATTATGAGACATGGCAAGGGAGTCCTAGGAAAGAATGAAGTTGGAAAAAGCAATAGTCACTACTGCTAACTTGTATGTCTCATGATCATCTGTCCATCAATACTATCTTATTTTTACCTAAATACATTAAAACTTCGAGGATGCACCCTCAAAAGCAACATTTTATAGGTTATGTGATTGTAAGGAAAAGAGACAGCATGTGAGACTGATGTGGTGCAGAATAATAGACCAGTCACAGAATTATCCTTTCCAAGCTAACATTTACATTAAACAAAAGTGTGAGCCCCAAGGCAAAGATGTCTACCAGGAGATTGATTTGGACAGTAGTTGTAATACTTGGCAAAACTGATGTATTTTGAAATGTTTATTCATCAAGTAAAACTTAATCATATTTGTGAAACTTGGGCTCATCACTTGTTGCTTTTCCCATGTACCTGAAAAAAGCTTTCATGCATAGCTAAGAATTATCTAGTTAAATGTAAATAAATTTTGAACAGAGAATATCAATGTATTTTTTAAAACATAATTTATTGTTCACAAATATTTAAGTAATCTCACAGTTACTTTTCTGTTTTCTCCAAATGCTAACTTATAGAAGTATACAAGGATTCAATATAGCACATATTTGTTTTTGTTGCACATTAACACACTCCTGTATTTGTATGCATTAAATATCTTCTCTACAAAATTATTCATAGTACCATTAAAAAAAAAAGACAATGTCAGCAGATTAGAGTGCTTCTTTGTATGTGAACAGTTAGTTGCTTACTTGGAGGGAAAGCTGAGCCAACATGCGGTGGGCCTTAGTGGAGGAGAGAAGGAGTAGGCACTTTTCAGAGATTTGGTGTACAGCACCACACTTACTCATATAGTCCAGAACACTTGCACATATCAAGATTAGTTTGGTGAAAATGATGGGGAAATTCAGAAGCTGCTAACTGAAAAAGGGGAACTCCACATAGTTTACCAGCAGGATAGTTTATCTGTAACAAGGCAGTGCTTAATGCCATCAAAAACAGTCTGCTCATATTTCATATAGAACAATAATGTTACATTACATTCATATACCATAACTTATTCATTCATTCCTCAACTAATGGGTGTCTCCTCTGTTTCTAATTCTTTGCCATCACAAAAAAGAGCTACTACAAACAGTTTTGCACATGTGTTTCTTTTTCCCTCCTGTATGATCTCTTTAGGATACAGACCCAGTAGTGATACTGCTAGATCAAAGGCTATGCACAGTTCTATAGTGCTGTGGGCATAGTTCCAAATTGCTCTCCAGAAAGAGCAGGATCATTTCACAACTCCACCAAAAATGTATTATTGTCCCAGTTTTTCTATATCCTCTCCAACATTTATCATCAACTTTTCCTTCATTTTTAACTAATCTCATAGGTGTGAAGTGGTACCTCAGAATTGTTTTAATTTGCATTTCTTTAATCAATAATGATTTAGAGCATTTTTCATATGACTATATTAAGCCATAAAACAATCTGTTTATAGTGAGTTTTACTATTTTGGATCTGTTTTTTTCTTTGAATAAGGAATTTCAGGTGAGGAAATGCTTTACCAAAGCAGATCAGCTTCTGTTCCATTTATGGTCTTAAGAAATGCATGGTCAAGTTGTATCAGAGTCCCTTGCCTGTCTCTTTCTGATTCGAAGGTCACCTCTTTATCCATTATACTCCATTGTCTTTAAAAAACATGATTTTATTGTCAAGTAATGTGATTTGAAAAAATATTTTATAATTTTTAGGACTAGATTTGCTTATTTATTTTCAAACTCATGTCATATTTTATTTTTTTAAAAAGCCATTTTGATTGTTGGAGATTATTCATTGACCATCTTCAAATATTAACTTGAATTATTTAATATTTATAATCAGGATTTTCTCATCTAATTTGTTCATTTTTGTCTGGCAGGGAGGAGTGGGCTGATGGCATATATAAGAAACACACTGTACTAAAAGAAAATTCATTTGTTGGAGGGATCTTAATTAAAAATCACCAAATTAAATAAGTAAAATAAAAAATGGAAAGACAAAAGACCTCCTAAATTATATAGGCCTTTTGTCTTTCCATTTTTTATGTCACTTATTTAGCTATTGTATTTTACGTGAATAAAGCAGGAAATAGATTTTTTGGGAAATATTTTCTTGTCAGGAAAATAAGTATTTATAATGTATATATTCATTTCATCCTAGGATGCAGAGTTCAACCAAATGCCTCAATACTCTGTAGCAGTTTTTTGTAAGTGTTTTTCTGAAACTATCGTAACAAAAAATGAATAGGGGTATATTAATGAAAATTTGAAACTTTTTTTGGTTTGTTTTTGTGACTTTTTGTAAGCTTTTGTGTTTTGTGAGGCAATTGGAGTTAATTGGCTTATCCAGGGTTACATAGCTAGAAGAGGTCAAATTTGAACTTAAGTCTTTCTGACTTCAGGGCCAGAGCTCTGTCCATCCAGCTGCGTCATCCAGTTGCCCCAAACTTTTTTAACCTTATAAAATTTCTGAACCAATTATTTGTCAGTGTTTTTTGATTATCCATTATATAGTACCAGCCTTTCCCAGTGGAAGAAGGAAAATAGTTAATGTGATGACCCTATCAAATTAATTTCTTTGGAGAATCAATCTATGGTCCCTACCATAGAGTAAGATTTAGTAGTGGCACCCAACAACTGTGATTCAGAATTTTCAAAGTAAAAGGAGAAGAAAATACACCTAATATTAGGTTTATATATCATATAGATATAATGGTAGCAATTTGCTGAGTTTCTGTGTGAAGAGATAACACTTATTAATTGATCTGGTTTAGCTGTAATACTTAACAGAAGTTTTAGGGTCACTTTCCAATATATTACTCCCAACCCTTTAAAAAAATACTTTTTTTGTAACAAAGAAAAAGGTTAGCAAAATTAACTCAAAGTGACCACATCTGACTTTATGCAAAGTTCTAAATTCTTAGTTTCTCTATACCTCTTCTTAGAGAAAGTATATATATTTCTTTGTGCTGAATTCAAAATTTGTCATTTCATTTATTGTTGGTTCAGTCTGTCAGAGGTGTTATGGCATTATTTTCTTGTTTTTTTTTTTCAATTCAATTTTCTTGTTTTTTTTTTTTTTTTTACTTTGCGTTAGTTTATGTAAGTTTATTTCTCCAAATTCCTCATATTCACTGTTGTGGTACAATTTAAATCTATTACATCCATATGCCACAGTTTGTTTAGCTAACCTACTTTATTTCTAGTTTTCTATGCTTGCTGAATTTTTTTTTTTTTTTTTTTTTGTTTTTTTTGCTGAGGCAATTGGGGTTAAGTGATTTGCCCAGGGTCACACAGCTAGGGAATGTTAAGTGTCTGAGACCAGATTTGAACTCAGGTCCTCCTGACTTCAGGGCTGGTGCTCTAACCACTGTGCCACCTAGATGCCCCTGCTTGATGAATTTTAAAATAAATTGTATTGAATTGAATTATTATTTTTCTCTCTTTTTTTTTTTTTGGATGATGGGGAAGCAGTATTTTATTCTGTTAGTAACAGGAATATAGACAAAATGAACTGTTTATGTTTTAATGAAAGTTTCTCTAAATTTTAAAAATATTTTCAATGTTTATGTATTTCATCAAATTTTCTCAGTTACAGTGATTCTCAAAACAAGTCTCTATGTTATTCAGCCATTTTTTGAGCCAAAGATGGTTTCTGCTATTAAGAAACTTAAATTCTAATAGAGCAAAATAACAGAAACATAGCCAGGAAAGGAATGAAGGATGGCTAGTTTGTCTACCCCAAAATGCAGATCCTGAATGCAACTCATCAATGGAAAATTGGGCCTGTATGAGGAGGGATATTTCAATATGGGAAAGTTCTAGGTGCTATGGGAGGTTCCAAAGTGAGAAGGCAACATAGTTGTATTGGCAAAGTCCACAAACAAAGTCAAAAGCATAATAAAGAATATTGAGAAATTTCAAGTTATTTCCTGTGAATATTAATCTGTGAATACTACTGTGTCATTTTCTCCTTGTCCTCCACTATTGAATTATTTCTTTAGAGCAGGAGCTATCTTTTTTTCATCTTAATATTCCTGGAATCTAGGCCAGTGCTTTGTGCCCTGGGAGTGCTTAATTGCTTGTTGAATAGATCAACATTCATCCTAGAGAAAGAACTCTTAGAAGACTTCATTGGGCTGAATCTCGAGGTTGTTTAGATTTATTCTGCTTAGCCATGGAGAGAATGAGAACTGTGGAGTTTAGATTACAAGGAGATTGGAGACAAATTTCTTTCCTAATATAAGGAACTATTTCTAATACTTTAGAACTCTCTGCCCACTAGGGGGTGTCTCATGAGAATAGAACTCTTCTCATAATTGGATATATTCCCAAGGAGGTGGAGATGAACGCTTGTTGGAGATATTATAAAGGGAATTTGTCGGATAAGGGAATTAGACCAGTAGATCTTTAAAGTCACCTCTCATTTTGTATTCTTTTCTTCTCTATATAGAATAGCATTCTCTATACAGGCCTGTTTCTGAAGAGTTTCTTAATTTAGTTAATCCCAAGTATCCAGTATTATTTCTGTATTTGAAGAAAACTCAGTAGTCTGTACCTGGGAGAAGAATAAGGCTAGGTAAGATTGCATTGTACGTTTGAAGTGATTGCTTTTTTTTTTTTTTTTTTTTACCCTTAAATCAATTCTTAGTAATTTATCATTTTATAACTAGTTTTTTAAAAATACATTTAAGCATTAATTTATTAATAACAGTTACATAGCTAACATTCATAATTAGTCTTCAAATTCCTAGTTCTCTAGTTAAAAAAGTTTTCTGGTTCTTACTAAAGATGTTAATAATTTAGAATAATCGGCTTCTATAGGCCATCTTTCATGGGCTTCTGGCCAATGTGTCTGCTCCTGCGTAAATCTAATACGTAAATAAAGCATCCCTGCTTGCTCTGTAGATAGGCTTAATGAAATCACAAACTTTATCTTTCTTTTAGTTGGTACTTGTTATTTATAAATTCTGTTGTTCCCACTTACTCTCATGTGGAGATTCAAAAACACATCGATGTCAGCTCTTCACAGTGTGAGGCATTTTCTTTTATAATGGAATGTTTCTAACAGTTCAATTTAGTGGACATTTTACTGAGTGCTTGCGAGGTGAAAAACTCTCTGTTAGATGCTGTGGGAGAAACCAAGATGAAAAGAACAATTTCTGTATTCATCTACCCTACATTTTAGAAGTGAGATAAAAAGGATAAAAATGATTTTGTTGAGGCAGACTATGACAAGTATTTAGTTTCATTTACATCTCAGTTGTCACACTTAGCAGCAGGTGACTGCTGGACTTGGAGATGTATCAGTAGTATAGTGATTAAAAGGGCAAAATGGTTGCCTTTGATGTGTATGTTCATTGCTGATGACATATGAATGTTGTTGAAAACTTATGGTATGGTGGTAGAGTTCATAAAGGGTAAATTCAAATTCATTCAGCAAACATTATTCATACTATAGATGTTATAAATCTGCCAAAATTTTTGCCTTTTAGAAATATAATTGCAAATCTTTATATATTGAGCTTTGTATTGATGGCTGAAAAGATGAAGAGGAGTTGGAACAGAATTTCATTGTATCTAAAGATTGAAGATGTTAATTTTTTTTAAAAGAAGAAAAGTGCCAATGCAGTTCTAATGTGGCCATTAATTTTTAAAGCATGAATATGTTTGATCCTTTGTAATTAATTTAAAATATTCTGAATTGACTATTTTAGTTTTATATACATGGGAAAATGTTAACATATATAATGCCCTTTTTTTTTTTTTTGAAATTTTAGTAAAAACCAGCCAAATTGCTGTTTAAAAGTTGTCATTAATGAGCTTGAAGATAATTAGAAAGTTTATTGGGCCATGAGAGTGCATAATTGAATTGAATAAAAGCTAAATTAAAATTGAAGCTAATTAAAACCTGTGTTATGTGGTAATTAAAACCAGGCTTCTGAATAGCATTTGCTTTTGGAATTGAACTATGATATATAGGAGTATAAAAAGAAGTATACTTGAAAATAAAGTCTGAACTCAGTGCTTTATGGAACTTGTGAAACTTGGGTTTTATAGCTTAAGTTTAGGGAATATTTTTTCATAACTTTCTTGATGCAGATTATTGAGTTATTTGTTGACTTATTTGTTCATTGCTAAAGTAATATCAAATGCTCTTTGCTATATTCTGGGTGTGGAGGAACAATACAGACAGGATCCCAAATATGGAGAGAAAAAAACTGCTTTCCTCAAGAACTTTACAAATCTAATAGCATATGATGCTTTTAGACAGATAAACATAAAATATATTAATTAATTGTCAAAGAAATTCTGTGTCTTTGTGAGGGGATTAAAAACTGTAGGAATGTCATTTTAGCTGTTGTAAAATTAGTCATTCAACAGGCATTTATTAAGCTTCTAGTCTGTGTCAGGTTCTAGGCCTTAGGTATGCAAAGACAAAAATTAAACTAAAACAGTTCCCTCTCTCAAGGAGCTTTGTGCATATAGATACAAACAGAATTGGTACACAATATTTTTTGGAGGAGGGTAGAAGCAGCTGGAGGGAATCAATGCCTCTTATAGAAAGTAGATGATGTTTGAACTAAGTCTTGAAGGAATTCTGGGAGATAGAGATGAGGAGAGAATGTTGAGAATGATTTGAAGATTAGGAAGGCAGTGTGTTAGGTGTAGTGAAGGCATAAACTAGGTTTCTGGCAAAGCTTGGAGATGTGGAGGTGGAAATGACAAGATTTATCAACTGTTTGGATATTCTGGGAGTGAGAGTGAAGTGTGGAGAAGGAATGAGGGAAAGTGAAGAGTAAGAGGGTTATTAGGAGTTATTAACTTTGGTGAAATCACAATAAATATAGGTAATTGTCTCTACTCTCAACAGTTTTCACATTCCTTCAAACAAAATGACCCTCCCCAGAGAGTTTTGCAGAAACACTTATGCTGTATCATTTTTGACCACTATTTCTTTCTGTAATTTTGAAAAATCATGAAACTAATCTGTTATTTTTTTGGAAATGACTAAATGAAAATAAGAAAGTGACTTAAAAGTTAGTTTTATTTTTATTTTATTTTATTTTTTGTGGGAGTAGAGAATTTGGTAGTAATAAGTTCTAGGGTTTTGAGGGCAGCAAAGAATAATATTATTGTAGTTATTCTCTCTTAATAATTTTATATAATTTTTCTATCCTGTTCTACATTCTGTAGATGTTGTGTTAGTGTAAAAGGTTGATTCCTTTTTAGGAATTGCAAGATGATTGATTCCACTAGGGGACAGCAGAAGTCTGACCTTATCATTTCAAAATTAATGACACATGTTTAGGCCTCAAAAGGCAAGCATTTTAAGATTGAAAATACTTTAAAATTTGGAATGTGTGATAGCTGGATGCAAAAAGTTCATGGTATTTTTGTGAAAAAAATCGTGACTGGAAACATTTAACAAATGTTTATGGTATAGATACTGAAAGGATAAGTTAATAGCAACTTGATTTGGCTGGTAAATTGGAGTAATAAAACTAAGAAAGTTACTATAAGCAGTAGTTATTGAAGGTCACTGAGTTTTCTCAGTTGAGGTATAAAAATTAATACTTGTTAGAAAAAATTCTTTTAGCTTGAATTAATTTTATAAAATACCTTTCACAAAGAGATTTTGCAATCACTTGTTTTCTCTTTAAAGGCCAAAGACAGTCCTTTAATTCACAAATGAAGGTGAATTAAGAACCCTATATGAGAACAATAGAGCACATAGCTATGCAGATGGTAGACATTTGATCCCTGAATACTACCTCTCTGGTTTTAATAGGGATGGTTTTACAAAATATGTGAATTCATTTCCTATCTTTGACACTTTCCAGTTGTATGAATCTAGGTAATAAAATGCTTAGCCTTTTCTAGCTTCTTTTTTACTCCTCTGCAAACAGCTGATAATTATAATTATAGCAATTCCCTTTCAGGGTTGAGGGGATCAAAATGAAATTATATATGTAGAATGCTTTGCACACTTTAATGGGATGCATAAAGATCTCTTATTATGAACTCAAGTTATTGAAGGTTAAACATTGAAATAATATATATATATATATATATATATATATATAAGTAGTGTAACAGCTAGTTATTAGAGATTGCACATATATTTAGCACTTGGAGTCAGTAAGACCTGGGTTCAAATTCTGCTTATTTTTGGGATCTTAGAAAAGTTACTGAATTTTGCTGTTTTTGACAAAATGAGGGGGTGGGATTCAGTTACCTCTGGAGACTTTTCTTAGCTCTAAGTCAATAGATCTAGGTACTCCTTTATTTATCATTTCTTCCTCTCTTTCTTCTTTTCCCTTATTGAGGAATTTCTTCTGCAATGTTCCCATTTTATCTTTGAGACTGGAAAGTGAAAAGAGGACGTGTATATTGGAGAGGGATCATCCAGTGGGCTCAGTGGATTGAATATGGAATAGGAACCATATTATATGCCTCTCAGAAAGATAAAATGAGACTGTATTTGATGTGCTTTGAAAATCTTAATGTGTCAGAGAAAAATATCAGTTATCATTCCATTTATGACCACATTATCACTGAAGATAAATTTGAGAAATCCATCTCAATATGTATGTTTGGCTTTGTCTTAATTACAGTGATTTTTATAGGGCACTATAAAGTTTGTAAAAATCATTTTATATGTCTTTTCATTAACTCCTCATTATGAATATTATTGTCCTCATTTTTCAGAGGTTCAGAGAAGGTCAAGTGACTTGCTCAGTTGAGGGTCCCTCAGCCAATAAATAAGTGTCAGAAGTGGCATTTGGCCTCAGGCCTTCTGTGCTCTCTTCATGTACCACACATACACATCTCTTGATTTCCGCAGTCTTCTAGATAATCATCAGTGTCATTTTCCTTTCCCCAGTGGCTTTTCCTTCCCTAATTATCTTTTTTATTACAGTGCTGCAATTTATCAAATGTTAATTTTTGAAGCTTTTTGAATGGAGGAATAATATATTTCTTTTGATTGTCTATCCCTTACATCCTGAACTTGACTATCCAGCTTTCTTTGACTAGGAAATCAAACCATTTAAACTTTCCCTTTGGTGTAAATGCTTAATGTGACAAAAGGGCTATTTTTGGATATTGACAGGCATGTGAGAAAGCTGAGAAACTAATGTACTGTTGGTGGTGGTGTGAACTGATCCAACCATTTTGGAAAGGCATTTGGAACTGTGCTCAAAGATCAAAGATAGCCTTTGATCCAGCAAAACCATTACTAGGTTTATATCCCAAAAACATCAAAAAAAAAAAAGGGAAAGCGACCTATTTGTACAAAAATATTTAAAGCCCCTCTTTTTGTGGTGTTTAAGAATTGGAAATCAATGATGCCCATCAATTGGAGAATGGTTAAACAAGCTATGGTATTTGATTGCAATGAGAATATTATTGTGCTATAAAATGACAAGCATGATGGTTTCAGAAAAAAACCTAGAAAAACTTAGCATGAACTGATGTAGAATGTAGTGAACAGAACCAGAACATTGTACACAATAATAGCAATATTATTCAATGAACTATGAATGACTTAATTATTCTCAGCAATACAATGATCTAAGATAATTCCAAGCACTAATGATGAAACATCTCCAGAAAAAGAACTGATATTGATTGAATACAGACTAAAGCATGTTGTTTTCACTTTTTTCTTTTGAGTCTTCTTATACAATATGATTAATATGGAAATATATTACATAATTTCACAAGAATAATGTATCCGGTTGCTTACCATCTCATGGAAAAAAGTAGAACAAAGAGGGAGGGAAGGGTAGAATTTGGAACTCAAAACTTTAACTGAAACCTTTTAAAAAAAGATTAATAAACAAAAAACAAAAAACCCTGTGCTCCCCTGCTGTTTCCTGAGCAGCTGTTTTTTCTCAGCTATGGATATATTAAACTAGGTAATGCCCAGCCTCCATTACCTTTTCCATTTGTTTTCCTCCCTCACTTTAAAAAAAAGATTTAATTTTTTCTTTTTCTTTTTTTGGGAGCAGAGTTGATAGTTTTTAAAGATTCCTCCCTTTCTACTCCCTTTTCCCCATTCCCTACTACAGTAAGTCTGTAAATACCTCAGTATGTGGATAGTCTTCTGTTCAGCCTGGCATTTCTCATTGTTGATACAGAGAATTGTTCTTTCTCATATTGTTTAGCTATTGGGTTGTAAATTAGTTTGTTTGCAAGGTGCCTTCTCAGTGGAACAGGTTTAGAATGTTTGAAAGTCAATGCACAGAAACATACTTCTAAGTGCTCCATTTCCCTGGAATAATTATCTCCATTGCTAGGGTGTTTACAGTCAATTTTGTAGCCATCTCTACAATTAATGAAGAATCTTAAAACTAGTGTCTCTGTTCCTTCATGGTTTTTCCTTTCCAGTTCTCATTTGTATTTTTTTTTTTCTGGATGAGTAAATATGACAAGTTTTTAATTATCCCAAATAAGGGGGAGAGGTTAGATCTGGGGTTCTCTTGACTCCTGTATACAATTAGAGATAATGAGCAGTGTTTGTGAGGAAATAATTGTAATTTATCCCTTAAAGGCCTAAAGCCATAGGCAAGAAAATAGGAGAAATAAGAGGAAAGAAAGGAAATAAGAGATTGGAAAAAGAAAAGAAAAAAGGATGGTGAGAGTGAAAGAAGGTAAGTACAGTACAGACCATCCTGTGCTGCTCCCTTAGGATAATTCTGTAGATTATTAACCTTTATGTTAGGCTTGTATTGGGAGCAGTGTCTCTACATCTGGACTCTTCTCTCTACTAGCACTGTAACTAGCCTCTCTTAGATCCCCATTTCTTCCCACCAAGGCTGTCATAATACCCTTCTAACTGGTTTTACTGCCTCTAGTCTGTCTCTTCCAGTTCATCAATATCATCATCATAGCAAGCATTTATAAAACCCTTTAAAGTTTGTGAAGTGTTTTGGAAATATCCTATTTTATACTCCCAATAACCCAGGGAAATAGTTGCTATTATTATAATACCTATTTTACAATTGAACAAACTCAGGCAAACAAATAGGAAGGATTTGTTCGGGGCCACACAGCTAGTTAGTATGAGTCCATATTTGAATTAATATTTTCTTGATTTTCAGGCCTAACAGGCCCTATGACACCAGCTTCTTTCTTCTACTCCACTGGTTGAGTAAACATGTCACTTTTGCACTTAGAAATCTTCAGAGTCTTCTTATTGCCTATAAGTAAAATATAAACTTTTGATTTTTAAGATCCTCCATCATCTGACTTTTAACTTCAACTTTTCCCACCTAATCTTCGGTTTATACATTTTTAGTTCTCTAATTTTTAGCCAAATTGTACAATTCTCTGCCTTCTATCATCATCCTGTTCTGTTCTCTCTCCTGATTTTGTGCCTTTTATCAATACCATGTTATTGCTGACATGGAATTTTCCCTGGTGTTTTCCCCTGCTTACCTCCATGATCTCTAAATCCCTTCTTTCAGATTCTGTATCAGAAGATATGTCTTATGTCCTCAGAATAGGCCCTTCCATTCTCTCATCTTAAAAACTCTTTCTTTTCAAAAATCCCCTGGTTTCTTTGTCCATGCCTTCTCCCTGGAATTAACCTTCATCATGTTTCATATTATATCTTATCTTGTTGCTCAGTAAATAAGCATTTTTTACATGTCTGTGTGAAAGCACAGAGACAAAAGTAATAGTGCTTGCCCTCAAGAAATTTATAGCTTAAGGGAGGACAACATAATTCATATATAAGTATGTAGAGAATATATATAGAATGAATTCAATTATCAGGGATCAGGAGAAGCTTCATATAGTTGCTTGAGCTGAATTTGAAGGAAAACTGAAATTCTAAGAGGCAGGGTTGAGAAGAGAGTACATTCCAGACTGTCTTATATTAGTTGCCCTTGAATTGAATGGTTGAAAGCTTTTCCTAGTGTGTGGGATAAAAATGCAACTCCCAACCCAAAATCATTACTCAGAGATCTCTCAAAGTGAAGATTAGAAGTTTATTAGAATCTTGTGAAATTCTGGATGGTCATTCTCCTCCGGGACAAGCCAGGGAGAACAAAGAGGCCAAATTTTCTCATTTGAGCATATGCTTTATAGAGAGAGGCTCGGCTCCCAGGACCTGCCAGTCTCAAGAACAAGGCATTTTCGGCTTACTTATCACACACAGATATCTACCAAACCTTTTGTAAATAGATTCCCAATCAAAGTCTGGTCTGCTTTTGATTTCTGAAAAGCCACAATTAATCTCTTCATGCAGTAGGGATTCCCAATGAAAAGCCACACCAATCTTTCACAGTCATTATTCTGAGAAGTCCTCAGTTTTCCATTTCACTCACTAGTATTCTCCCAACATTTCAGATTGGAAGGTTGTAAATGGATCACAAACACCTAATAAGATTTTTTCAGTACAGCTAAAAATGCCAGCAAAGCTGCAGGGAGAGGGATGGATGGTGATGATCATCACCTATGATCTGTTAGTGAAGATCCAACTGTTCACAGACATTTGTTTTTCAGGTTTATTTATTTATTTTTATTTATTTATTTTTTAGTTGTAGGAGTTTTATGTAGTGTTGAGAATCATGAGGAGAAGAATAGCATTTAAAATTTTTCTTTTTTTTTTTTAAAGTAGTCCATTTAAATGTTTAGATTTAAAAAGTTTTGGATGCTCCGTGTGGGAGAATACTGTGGTTTACTTTTTTTTTTTTTAAGGTAATATTAGGTGAGATGTGAAATAGGGAAACTATTTTTGCTGCTGATTGTTTTTATTAGGTATAAAGAGTACTGAGTTTGGAAAGCTCTGAGTTCATATCCTGACTATAATTGAGTAGCTATATGATCATGGGTTAGTTTCTTAGTTTCTCTGAGCCTGTACATGCTTATCAGTCAAATAAGAATACCATTTACTTGTTTAGGATCAAATGTATTTGAAAATTGTTTATGGGGATGTAATTTCTTAACAACCTTCCCTCATTAGATTTTTAGTGAGAAAGTGTTTGTATTAAGATAGCCCATTGTTAAAGTGGTTTGGAACAGATAGTCCCTCTTAGCTTAACCAACTTTATTCTGGCTTCAGTGACCTATAGTTTCAAAAGGATTAAAAATAGTGGTGTGCTCATTTGTGATCCTTATTCTAGCTAGTCTTTCTAGGTTGTCTGGATGTGTGAAGGCATGGCATTTTGTGTCTTTTATTTACTTGGCAGTTAGAAGCTTAAAGATCTTGTAAAGTCAAAGGCCCTGTGCCACATTTAATGCCTTTTATAGTCCTGAAAGACTACTTATTTCCAATTTTTAATGTTCTAAAGCTTATATAAATTATCATGGAAGAATATTGGGAACACTATAATAGCCATAATCTCACTCATTCCTAATTTTTCTTTCTTTAAAAAAAAAATGAGTCGTGTTGTAAGTATATAAGTAAGCCAATTTATTTTTCTTCAGGAGTTTAATGTAACTACTACCTTGAAAGCATTTTGGATTGTGATGTAGTTTGTATATACTATAGTGGTTTTAAAGATTGAAGCAGTGACAGGAAACAGGTCAAGGAAGCAAACATTCTTATCCCATGGATTTACATATTGATAGTCTGCCTGTCTACATAAATACTATAGTTATTGTTTGAGAGAGAATAATCCATAGTATGTAACTTAAACATTTTGAAACATTCTTTTTCTAGGATAGATCTTATTCTTTTTGAAATATAGCAAAGAAGGTATTTACATTTCTAGGAATTGAATTGATTCGTAAGGAAATTGGGTCATTTAAAAAAAAAAAAACCTAGTTCCACAATGAGAGGAAAAAAGACATTAAAAAAATAACTTGTCTGTTGTGTATTGAAGCATTGTAATTTGAAATTTGTGCCATTTTAGGTTATTACTTTCCCTTTCCATTTGGTTTAAAAACAAAACCAAATAAATATCAGTTTTCCATATTAGATCAATATAAGAATTGGCAGATTTTACCGGAAGGTATTAGAAGGTATTGTCCTCCACTCATCCTTTCTTCCAAGTTGTTAAATGGCCTGTTATGTGAGTTATATTTTATTAAATGAGTTTACATGCTGTTTTTTGGATAATGCAGTAGCTAACAAAATTTCCTTCTTTGGGATACGTTCTATAAAAGAACATATTTTATTACCTGGTATATTTGTTTACTTCCAAGAGTTAATTCTTTTTGAATATCATAAGAGCTATTTCTTTACCAGATAACTATTTCTTAGTGATAGATTTCATTCATATGGTTTGTACCAAATAAATGCTTATTGAATGAATACTCTTTTCTTATTTGCTGGACAGAAATGGACAGAAATTGGAAAAGATAATTTTTTAATTACAACAATGTATTGTAGATCATGAATTTTCCTTATTCCCAGGTACTTAGCATATGAACAATCACCTCAACTTTCTCAGTTTTGGGGCATAGGATGTAGTGTTATTGGGTTATAGAATGTGTCTAGGGGAATTGTATCATTATCATTTTCTTATTTACTTAGATCCGGCAGATTATTAGTAGTTCTGCAGACTTGTTCTGTCTCTTACTTTCTTGTATTTATATAGATTAGAATGTAAACTGTTCTCATCTCAATCTTTCAAAATATTTATCTTCCTTCAGTTTCAGGTGCTACTTTCCTAATCTTCCTTTCTCTTCCTTGCTCCCTCCCCTATGGTTTATGCTTACTTCCCCAAATTTTCCTAAAACACAGTAATCATTCTCCTTTTGCTCAATACACTCTTTATTTATTTTTTAAATTATATATCTCTGTGGATATTGTAGTGCAGGGATTGTTTTGCTTTTGTCTTAGCGCTTAACACAATGCCTTCCATGTTATAAGTATTAAAATGATTTTTAAAATTACTGCCTTATTTTATCATGTCTTCCTACTGACCTGACAGTTAGCTCTGTTAGACTTTATACTCTAGAAAACCTTTTTATTTCTTCCAGAATTTAGGAAAAGTCCTGCCCACTGTAGGTGCTTAATTATTAAGTATTTGATCAGTGAGTGACTGAATTTTTTTTTTTTTTGAGGATATGGTTTCTTAGTAAATTTTTTTATTAATGTGGTCAGAACTTGTGACTCTTGATTAGAAACTGGAAAAAGGTGATAATCATGACTTTATTTTACTAGTAGGAATTTTTTGAAAATGTGTATTGAAATTTGTTACGTAAAAATAACCTGTGATTCATTACATATTCAATAATATTTGAATTTAATATAAAAAGTAAAATAAAATAAATTTTTTTCTCTCTTTTGTTTTTCTTTTTGATTTATTTTCTCTCTGTTTCTGCCTGTTTAGGTATAAAGAAGGTGGTGAGTCATTGTTAATTTTGCTTCCCTCTGAAGTAAAAGGAATGGTTCATCAGCTTTCCCAGAGGAAAGTTCCTGTGAAGGAAATCAAGTAAGAAATGTCTGTTGTTTCTTAATATTGAAATTAGAAAAACTAGACTATTATTACTATAGTTATTTCATAATACTTCATTGTTATTATTTTTTTTTTCTGGCTGTTTTGGAAAAACTTTATCAGAAAATAGCACTGAAAAATGATTAAACTAAGATTTCTGATGTAATCTGAGTAAAGTTTGAGTAAAAGATTAAAACTATTGAATAAAATGAAACATTTTTATTATGTGAGGCAGCCTGTTGTTGTTGTTAAGAATACTGAACTTGGAGTCAGGAAGTCTGCTTTAAATCAGATACTAATTGTGGGATCCTGAACCAGTCACTTCTTTTGATAGTTATATCTGATTCTCATTTTCCTCTTCTGCAAAATGAATATAATATTTATAATGTCTGCTTCATAGGGTTCTCATTAGATGTGAGAACAAGTGCTTTTCAGTCCTTAAGTATTTACATGAATGTCAACAAGCATCCTAATGACCACCATTGAGTTTTCTGATTGGTGGCATATATTATACTATACATAATTCTACTTAAGTTTCAGTTTTCTTATCTGTAAAATGGGTTAAAGAGTATTAACTTCATTGCTTACCTCAAAAATTTGTGAATATCAGTTGAGATAATTAATGGAAAATACTTTTAAAGATATTAAGTATTTTATAAAAGTGTAGTGTAGTTTTAAGCTACAGTGTTAAGAACTCTATCATTCTGGACATCATTACCCTCATTTTTCAAATTAAGGAATCAAATGAAATGATTTTTGAGCCTCCCATCAATTTTCATATTCTTTGATCTATGTATTATTTTTGTTTCTACTGCAAAGTTTTGTAAAGATTAGAGGAGTTAATTATGTGAAAATACTTTGCAAGATGTAGTGGTACATAGATGTGCAGAATAGTTTGGCTTCAGTACTACACCACCAGCCGTGAATGGATCCAACCATTCTGGAGAGCAATTTGGAGCTATGCTCAAAAAGTTATCAAACTGTGCATACCCTTTGACCCAGAAGCATTTCTATTGGGCTTATATCGCTTATATCCCAAAGAAATCATAAAGGAAGGAAAGGGCCCCACATGTGCAAGAATGTGCAAGAAAGGCAGCCCTTACTGTAGTGGCTAGAAACTGGAAACTGAATGGTTGCCCATCAGTTGGAGAATAGCTGAATAAATTATGGTATATGAATATTATGGAATATTATTGTCCTGTAAGAAATGACCAGCAGGACGATTTCAGAGAGGCCTGGAGAGACTTACATGAACTGATGCTGAGTGAAATGAGCAGAACCAGGAGATCATTATACACGGCAACAACAATACTATATGAGGATCAATTTTGATGGACATGGCTCTCTTCAACAATGAAATGTTTCAAACCAGTTCCAATTGTTCACTGAAGAAAGCCATATACACCCAGAGAGAGGGATGTGAAATGTGGACCACAACATAATCTTGATTGATGTTTGCTTGCATTGTGTTTCCTTTCTGATTTTTCATTCTTGTAGATACGATTTTTCTTGCAGAACAATGATAAGTGTGGAAATATGTATACATATATTCGATTTGTCAAGTATTTTAACATAATTAACATGTAGTGGATATCCTGCCATCTAGGGGAGGGGTAGGGAGGAAAAATTTGTAACAGAAAGCTTTGTAAGGGTTAATGTTGAAGAATTACCCATACATATGTTTTGCAAATAAAAAGTACTACACCACCAACCACCTATTAGACATTTTGAATAAGATGTCTAGAATGTATCTTAGAATCAAGACATCTAAAACAGAATTCATTATCTCCCTGCCCTTAAAGCAACCCCTCTTGTTAATATCCCTGTTTCTTTCAAAGATGGCATCATTCTTCCTTTCACTCATCCAGATTTACTATTTTCTATTTACTTTCAATTTTTCCATGAGTTAGAAATCTTTCTTCTGCACTTAGCGATTGGAAGAGGCTGGATGATCCTAGACAAGTCATTTAATCTCCCTGATCTTCATTATACTCAGCTTAGAGAATTGGGCTTTATGACCATCAAACTCTAAATTTTTTTATTTTTGATACCCATAACACTCATTTGTTAAATGTTGTTGGATGTACTGCCACAACCTTTCTCCACTTACATCGTCATCAGTCTATTTTAGGTCCTCTTCAGATGTAGTATAAACTTGTGTAATAGTTGCCAAGGAGTTTACCCTTCTTTTCTGTAGGAGTTAAAGTGATATTCCTGGTCTGAAGATGTTTGAACATATCACTCTCCTATTCAGTATTTCTTTCTTCTGTCTCCAGGATCATGTATTGATTGTTTTATTAGGCATATACAACTCTTGATAATATGAAACCAGCACATATTTTGATTAACTTTATATTACTTCCTTCATGTTCTTGTTTCTGCCAAATTGACCTTGACTTTATTCACCAATGGCATACCATATCCTATCTCTGTGCCTTTGCAAGGTGTCCTTAAAGCTCAGCTCAAACACCACCTTCTATTTCAGAATTTTTTTGATTTTCTTGGTGGTTAGTAACTTCTCTGTAAAATTGCTTTGTTTTTATATATCCTTGCGTGTCTATGTGTTTCCACCAATAGATAGAAACTTCTCATGGACAGTTAGACACAGTAGTTGCTTAATAAATGCTTATTATTTGATTAACTTATTGTTATTCTTAATTTCTAGATGTGGGGAAATATTTATAAACATCAAGCAAATTGATTATTACTTGCTTGAAAAATTATTTCAAGTTGTTTGTAATTAAAATGACTTATAAAATTGCTAGATTGCAGAGTTCCTGAAGTCAGTAAGGACTTAAGTTCAAATGTGACCTCAGATGTGTTCTGTGTGACCTTGGACAAGTCACTTAAACTCTGTCACGGTTTCTTTACTAATAAAATAGAGAATAATGGCAACCCAGGATTGTTGTGAAAATGAATTGAGATTAAAAATTGTAAAACCTTTTGTACAGTGCCTGGGTACATGGTAAATACTATAGAAATGTTTGCTATTATTGTTATTATTATTATTATTATTAATCTCATGTTCTTTGCAATTTACTCTTTACCTTTTATAAATTCAAAAAATAGTTATTGCCAATTGTGACTTTTACCTTGAAGCCTCTTTACCTTGTTCTAGATGAATCCTTTAAATGCTAAAAGGTCTGATTTATGTATTTGTCTTTCTTGAATCATTCATAAAAGCTGACATGATTGGGTTTTATGCTTAGTAAAGCTTTAACTAAAACATGGTCAAAGACTAGTAATAGTTTCATGGACTTAAAAATTAAAGATAATAAAGGTGGGAAACAATAGTTTTGTAAGAACTTTTCAGAAAGTGAAATCATGGAATTTTAACTTTTGTTTTCTTTTATTATATAGAATTAATCCTGAAAAACTTATAGATATCCAGAAGAAAATGGAAGCATTTTTAGCTCAAGATCAAGATCTAAAAGAACGGGCCCAAAGGGTAAGTAATTTTTTTTTTTTTGCTGAGGCAATTGGGATTAAGTGACTTGCTCATGGTCACACAGCTAGGATGTGTTAAGTGTCTGAGGCTAGATTTGAACTCAGACCCTCCTGACTTCAGGGCTGGTGCTCTATCCACTGGGCCACCTAGCTGCCCCCAAGGTAAGTAATTTTTGAATAGAATAACTATTTGATATTTTGAGTTTGTGTGGTTGTACTATTGCAAATGTTTGTGCTCTGAAGATATAAAGTAAAAAGTTAGTGCCTTAGGAAATATAATTTTGGTTTTTGGGACAGTGAAGAGTCTTAGTGTTCTGTGGCAACAGCTCTATATTGTTTTGAATTCCATTATCTTCCTTGTTTAAGGGAATATTCTTTCACATAGACCCTTTTAAAGTTAAGAACTGATGTTATTTGGGGAAAAAAAAGACATAGTTTATTAGTTAATTTTTAATCATAAAATCAGTAATGTCACATATAAATGTCATGGTATTAAGATCTTTAGTGGTTTTTTTCCCCCTAGAGGAAGCATTCAATCCTGATCTATGCTTGGTTGCTGCTGCTGGAATTTTGATCATAGAATTCTACTTAAAATGTCGTATTGGGGGACAACTTAAAGTCTTATTGTATAGAGAGGCTATGTCAGAGATTGAACTTTAATTCTAAATCTTCCTGAATGCAAGACTGGCTTGCTAGTCACTATATTATGCTACTTCTTCATAGTGTTATATTAGAACTTAATATGGAGGCAAGAAAAAACAGTCATTATAGTACAATGGAAAGTTGTTCTTGGGGTTAAGAAGACCTGGGTTCATGTCCGCTTGTACTACATCTTGTCTTTGTGACTGAGTCAGGCACCTCCCTTGTTGGTGCCTCAGGCATGTTTTTCAGTATGTGTGCTGACCTGCAGTGATAGAGGAAATTCCTCATAAGGGCCTCCTTGCACTGATGAAATCACAGATTTAGTCTCTCTTACCCTCCATACATACATGCATATGCTATGACCTTGGTAGAGACCCTCATTATCCCATGCCTAGATTACTTGCAGGAGCCTTCTGGTGAGTCTGCCTGCTTCAAGTCTCTCCCTTTCTATTTAACTATCAGATCGATTTTTCTAAAATGTGGATCTGATCATATTATATCCCTGTCCAACCTCCCAACTCAGTAAATTCCAGTGTCTTTTTTTTTTTTTCTTTTTTTTTTCCCCCACCTTTAGTATCAAATGTAAAATCCTGTTTGGTGTTCATGGTCCTTCGTGATTCGCTCTTTTCCTATCGTCCCAGTCTTAATAACTTTTCTCCCTCCTTCTTTCCTCTTATGTTAATCTGTGACTTAGTGGTCCTGGCCTCCCTGCTTTCCATTGCGTAGGGCCCTCCATTCCCAGATTAGGTGTTTCCACTTGATCACACCTATGCATGGAGAAGAGAAGTTATGAAGGCAGAAAGGCCATAGATTGGGTGGGCTGGGGGAATAAGGGGGCGAAACCTAAGTTGTGAGCAGCCTAGTGACTGGAAGTATGTTGGTACCCATGACAATCATAGGTATGTTAAAGAGAGAATAGTTTTGGGGAAAGATGATGAGTTCAGTTTTGGACATATTGAGTTTAAATTATTTACAGAACATCCATTTGGAGATACACAATAGGCAATTGGAAATGTGAGACCAGAAATCAGGAGAAAGGTTTGGGCTGTATAAATATATATTTGAGAATCATCTCCATACAGATGATGATTGAATCCATCCTAGCTGATGAGATTATCAAGCGAAATGCTATCTAGAGAGAGAAGAGAACAGAGAATCAGGACAGAGCCTTAGGGATACCCATGATTAGTGAATATGACCTGGATGAAGGTTCAACAAAAAAGACTTAGAAGAGCACCCACCTTCCCAAATGAACTCTGGGCTTTTTCATTATACTCCAGGTACCTCTGTATTATGCAAGATTGCATCAGCCCTGGTACTCTCGCCTTCTCAGTATCCTTTGCTCCTGGGAATTCTTTGATTGGAGAACAGAGGATGCCCAGGCCAGCTTTCTCCTTATTTCCTACCTGCCTGTACTTCTTTGAATTTCTCTATCATAAAACCACATTCAGGATCTTTCAGTACGGTGTCTCTCCCTCCCTTCACTTCTTTTTTTGTGTTATCTTTCCCAATTAGATTATGAAGTCTTTCAGGGCAAAGACTACCTTTATATTTCTTATTTGTATCATCAGTGCTTGTGTAGTATAGTGCCTGGTACATTGAGTGACCATAAGAATCAGGAGAGGATAGTTTTATGAAAACTTAGTAACAAAAAAATGCCAAGGAGAAGATGATTGGCAGTGTCAAAGGCTACAAAAAGGTCATGAAGGACTATGATTGAGAAAACATCATTGGAATTGGCAATTAAGAAAACATTAACTTCAGAGAGAACATTTTTGGTTGAATGATAAGGTGTGAATGATGATATTGGAAGCCAGACGTGAGAAGAGTGTGAAAGGAAAAGGCACCTTTTGTAGATAGCCTCTTGAAGGAGTTTAGCCACAAAAGGAAGAGAGGGATGGAATGTTAGCTAGTGTTGCCTGGATCAAGTGAGGTTTTTTTGAGGATGGAAAAACTTAACTACATTTGTAGCAGTAGGGAAGCAGCCTACAGTAGATAGGCAAAAATTGATTGTAAATGAGAAAAGGGGCAGTCTGCTGAAGAAGATGGGATGAAATGGGATTATTTCATAGACACATAAAATAATTTGCCTTTACAAATAGAGGGGCCACCTCATTATGTAAGACTGAGTGAAAGTGGAGATTGTATCAAAAAAGCATGAGTGAGATGAGTTGAAGAGGGAGAAAAGAGGGAACTCTTAGCCTTTCACTTAAGTTTTTTCATTGAACTATGAGGCAGGTTTCTCTGCTGAAAAGGTAGGGAAGAAGTTTGAAGGGAATGAAAAGTTTTCAAAGAGTCACTGTGTAGAGTGGGAAATGTAAAAGAATTGTCTTTCTGCAGTGAGGGCTCCATTGTAACATAACTTTGTAGTGGATCTAGTCAACAAGGTTTTCTCTGGCTTCAGCCTTTTATAAGTAGGAAAAGGCAGTAGATGCTTAGAAAAATCCAAGGCTAAAGCTTTGGGATGAAGATAGGTTATAATTTAAGGGGGCAAGGGACTCCAGTGTTAAGCTGGCTCACTAGTGGGTTAGAATAGGGAAGGGAGGAAAATAAAGCCAGTGTGGAGTAATTAGCCGGGGGGGGGGGGGTAAGGAAGGGAACTAAAACATTGAGGAATTGGAGGTCACATTGAAGAAAAAGAAGAGAGTTTGAGCTGTAAGTTAGAGAAGTGGAATGATGAGACTTTGATCAGCTAAGGGAATTTCAGGATTTCTAAACATGGAGATGGAGCATTTTGTGATGATGGCAATATTAAGGTTATGGTTATCTTCGTGCTTTTTTGCCTTTGGTACCATTTGTGGTGAGAGTTGTGTATCTTCTGAATAATTAAAAGTGAATATCACATTGAGGGCAATGTAGAGGTTCATGGTGGGTGTGAACAGTGCTTAGCATATATCTCTTAAAGAATTTTGAAAAAGAAATGGAGTAAAGGATATCATCAGGGAAATGTATAAATGTAAAGAATGGTTGTTCATTTGGCAAGAATAAGACATAACATGGATAGGTTGGATTATCTGTTAGTACACTTAAAATGCCACTAGAGAGGGGAATTTATGGTGTGTAGGTTGATCCTATATCAAATTTAATAGAATCACTTGGACAAATTAGCACAGTACTATTTGCTATCTCCATAATTGTAGGGAATGGCTATATGATGAAATTGCATATTCATTGTACTTTTTCCATCTTTTGAAGGAGAATTTCAAGCTGGAGTATAGAGATTAGTACTTCTATTGCTTTAGTTTTTCTAGATTAAAACTTTCTTGCTTTTTGTGCAGAAATAGCTATTACTTATTCCTGGCAGAAACACAATGTACTTTGTAGGGCAAAACAGAACTATTCTACTTGTTTTAAGTTAACTTCCAAGTCTTTTGTCATTTTTTTTTTTTTTTGGTAGCTATTTCTCATGGTTAAGACAAGCCTATTTGTTTTGTGGGAAGATCCTGAATGTGATTTTATTTCTAGCCTCTGTGCCATGTATTGCTGTTTTTAGCAGCTGCCTGATATTTATTAATTGGAAGATAATTGCAATACCCATGTACTTGTCTGTCTTGTGTGAGTCTCCAAGAAAAGTCTAGTTAAGTGCTAAGTTTAATCTAATTCAATCTAATTATTTACTTCTTTCCCCCTTTCCATCTATATTTTAGAAACTGCCTTATTATTATAATCTGTCTTTCTTAAGGGTGAGGCTTTATTGCCACTTTTTCAATTTATCTTAGTCTGCTTAGCTGCCAGTATTCACTTTTTTGTTTGTTTCATTTTTTTCTTTTTGTTCATTGATTCTTTGAACATTTGCTGTGTGTTAACTATGTAGGTAGGGAACCATAGTTAAGGTATAGAACTTTAAGGTACATAAAGTTTCTTTAGGGAAAATAACACAAAATCAACAAACATTTATTAAATACCTATTGCGTACATTGTTGGCTCTGGGGATAAAAGACAAAAAAGAAAAAAAACAATTCTTGCTCTTAAGATACTTATTTTTGGGGAGACGACATGTATACATATAAGTAGACACAAAATAAGTAATAGCCCTTTTATATAGCCCTTTAAGGTTTTCAAAAGTACTTTACATGATGTATCATTTTGTCCTCATAATCTTATATTGTAAATGCTATTATCTCCATTTTACAGATGAGAAAACTGGGCTAGCCAGAAGTTAAATGATTTGACTAGCCATATGACCATAGTTAGTAAGTATCTGAGGCAGGATTTGAGCTTGGGTCTTCCTAACTTCAAAACTAACCTATCTACTTCACCAGCTAGTTGCTTTTTTGTACAAGATATTTTTTTTGTGTGTAGAGACCCTCAGTAGTTGGGAGTAATCAATCAATGATTAAATATTTATCAAGCACTTACAGTGCTGCCTATCTCTAGTTATTACTATTTTTTGGATGGAGATATAATTTTTCAGACAAAACTGTTCACTAGATCAATATGACATCTTTAATTTGAAAATCATTTTCTTAAGGACTTTCTGGGCAGTCCAGCAGAGGCTAACCAAAAGAGATTTTGACCATATGGATAGGAATGGTATTGCTTCATAGATGGTGTTTTATAATTGGATAGGCTTGTTTGGGTGGAGAAAATAGGATAATGAGATTTTAGATTTAGATCTAGAAAGTATTTGAGAAGTCATTTAGTCCATTCTCTTCATTTTAGAGATGAGAAAGTGAGACCCAGAGAATTTGTGACTCATTTACATTTTATATAGATAAAATATAGATATTATATAGGTAAAACTTCTTTAGTGAATATTTTTCTTTTTCTTTTCTCTCCTTTTCTTTTAAATAGTTTTATAATTTTATAGAGAAACAGCTTGGAGGTAAGGGGTCAAAATCTGGCTTTAGAGTTAGACACATACTATTAACTTTACTGCTTGGTATTCCAGGTATTGTGCCAAGTCCAAGAGTTTATAAGATGTAGAATAGTTGTACATCTACTTCAGCAGAAGTTCCAAAACTGGGAATTCTCTACATTAGTGAAGTTATAGGTCTTGCAATTTGGTAAATGATTAAGCATAACTATCTTGAAAAGTGCCAGGAAAAAAATCAAACTAAAACAAAACAACCAATCACCAAATTGAACAGAAGTACAAAATTTGGGGAGATTTCTACTTTTTTTAATTCTTAGTGTCAAAAAGTTTAAAACTGGAATTTATTGAGTTCAATGCACTTAGTTTAAATGGAAAGTAAAAGACCTTTGAATAGATAAATATGGTATTGATAGAGTGTACATTTGTCACTATATGTGGATTTTACCTAGTAAGTTTATACAAAATGTGGAATCTTTTTTTTTTGAAAATTTGGGAATGGCATGAAAAATTATTTTTGAAGAAAAAAATGGATTCAAACATATATAAAAAAAGATTTAAGTAGTCATATAATTTTTGAGTTGGGCAAAATTTGCTTCCAGGACACTGTTCATGAGTAAATCAACAAATACAGATTATTAAAAAAATGCTGTTGCATTGGCTTCTACCTTTAACAAATAGAACAAAAAGAATAGTATGGCACATTGAAATAAATGATTCTGTTTATTGGGCAACAAGTATAGGCAAATAGAATGTTGAAACATCGCCACCTGTAGCAGATTCTCTAGTTTCATAGAAATGATTTTCTAGCTTTTGATTATAATCTGGATAGAGTAGAATTGGTAAGCAGTTAGCATAGGTGTCAATGAACAATTGCAGGGAAAAAATGATCACCAAATTCTCGCTTCTTAGAGGCAGCAGAGAAATGGAAATAACTCTTGCAAGAAAAATGGAGTAGAGATTAGTTTGAAGTCAGGATTACGTATAAGGCATGAGAATAAAAACAGAGAGAACAGAGAAGGAAGAAGGAGGAATTAGCAGGAAAATTAAATATGACATTAATAAGAAGTTACTTCCTCAGCTGTTTATCCGTATTATGCTAAAGAGGTGCCGTTTAGATTGTTAGCTTTCAAAGAACAGGTTTTATTCTATATTAAGTAATTGCTCTGCACTGAATAGGAAATATTCTGACAGGTACATGTATATAAAGGCACAAATGCAACAGTCCTTAGCCTTGATTTTTTTTTTTTTTTTTTTTTTTTTGGAGATTTGCAAGATTATTTGAGGCAACTAGATGGCACAGAGGATAAAAAGAGTTATAAACTTGGAGTCAAGGAGATGGGAGTTCAAATCCTGTTTAAGACATTTATTAGCTCTGTGATCCTTGGCAAGTTAATTAATCTTTGTCTCAGTTTCCTAATCTGGAGATGAATAATATGGGGGTAATTATATCATTTAACAGAATCATTGTGAGGATTAAATGAAATATTATTTGTAAAGTGCTTTCCTGTGCTTACCTGGTACTGTGTTCAGTGTGTCCTTTTGGGTTGATTTTAAATTTCTATTATTTTCCCATTTGTCTATATATAATAGCCTAAAAATTTTCATTACAGTGTTTTGTGTCCTATCTGCGTTCAGTATACCTAATGAAGAATAAAGAAGTGTTTGATGTGAACAAGTTATTTCTACCTGAATATGCCCTGTAAGTATTTATAGAATTGAGGTGCCATTGTGGACCATTAATCCAATGCTATATGTGTGTGTGTGTGTATGTATATATATATATATATATATATATATATTGAGTGCCTGCTTATGTGCAGAGTTCTGATACTTGTACTTAGCAAATCTGTGATTTCAGCTATGTGATTTTTACTTCTGTTGTTGCCCATGACAATTTACCCATCTGTGTCTTCTCTTTCTTATTTCTATTCTTCCATAGATGTCAACAGAGAATCTACCCAGTGTAAGGGAGAATCTTTAAATCTTTTCTTACTTATCAATGGAGTATTTGGGCTGTCTTATTTTTTCTTCTTTGGCTGAGTTTTATAACCAGCCCCTGTCTTTTTTTCACTCATACATTTATTTTTAAAAAAAATGTTGATGCCTTTTTTTCCATATCATCTTCATTTTCTGTTATCTTCCCTGCCTACTGAACCATCTTTTATAACAGCAACAAAAACTATTAAGTAAATAGCTCACAAAATGATTTTATCTGCCAGTCATTTGGGGTGTTTCACAGGAATGATTTTTACATGGAGCAAGACATTCAAAATTATTACTCAGACTACCTCTCAATGTCCTCAACCTTTGCCATTAGCTTAAGGAACTGTCCCTGGGACAAATATATGGGTAGATAGTAATGTTCAGGAAGAATAGGTGCTTTTGGGACCCCAGTTGTATCAGAGAAGGGTCATTTGGTTCCCTTTTACTTGGTCTTTGAACTTCTAGATTTCGAATGTATTTGGCATTTGTCTTTTAAGAGAATCCAGTACAAATATCATGCTCTGACAGGTGGACCTGTAATTTGACATTATTTATATTATTATAGCTTTTTTTTCTATTTCTAAGTTTTTTTGTTCTTCAATTCATACAAATCTTTCCATGTTTCTCTGCATTCTTTTTATTTGTTGTTTTATATGGCACATTGGTATTCAATTATAGTCACATAGTATGATTTATTTTGCTGTAACAGTTTGGTGGGCATCCACTTGGTTTCAAATTTCTTGTGCTAGAAAAAGTCAGTATTTTGGTAGAGTCTTTTTGTCTTTGTCCTCTTTGGAGTATACACCTAATATGGCAATTGTGCATTCATTAGTAATATCCCTTGTGCCCATTATTGCTTGTGGGTCATCAATGCTTCAGCTTACATAGAACTACCATACATGAGTTTTTATTCCTGAGCGATTACGCTATTTTGAGATTCAAAGTAATAAATCATCACTGTGAAAACATTTGTTTTGAAGATGGACATTTGCATTGAGAAGAAGCTCTGCACTGTTCCCAAATTAAATAGTGAACATCATCATCTTTTCTTGTGTAATTTGTGTAACTGGTGATAGAGAAAAGCGATGATGCATTGAGTAAACAAAAATAAGTAGAATACCAGGTGCAATTAGTAAATATTTATTAAGCATCTACTATGTGCCAGCCACATGCTAAGTACTGGGGAATACAAAAAGAAGCAAAAGGCAGTCTCTCTACCTTTCAGGAGCTCACAATCTAATGCAGAAGAGAGCAAGGAAATAAATATGTACAAACAAGCAATGCCAGGACAATTAATTAATTACTTGATTGATTGAGGGAAGCTACTAGAGTTAAGAGGGGTTGAGAAAGACTTCCTGTGAAGAATGGGATTTTAAATGGGTCTTAAAGGAAGCTATGGAAGTTAGTAGGTGGAAATAAGAAGAGGCAGGAGGCCAATATCACAGAAGAGTACATGTTGAAGAGTAAGAAGTTGGAAGATTGGAAAGACAGGGGCCTAAGTTTTGGAGAGCTTTGAATGCCCAAAAGATGATTTTGTATTTTCTTCTGGAGTCAGTAGGCAATCCCTGGAGTTTGTTGAGTGATGTCAGACTTCCTTGTTAGGAAAATCACTTTGATGGCTGAAGAGAAGATGGTTTGGAGTTGGAAGAGATTGAGGCAGGTAGAGGCACCAGCAGATTGTTGAAATAGTCTAGCTGTGAGGTGATGAGGGCCTGCACCATGCTAGTATCAGTGTTAGAGAAGAGAAGGACATGTGTTTGAGAGGTAAATCGGCAGGCAACAGATTGAGGGTGGTGGTGTGGAGAAGGAGAGATAATGAGGAGTTACAGATGCTTCTCAGGTTTCAAGTCTTAGGGTTTGGGAGGATAATATTACTCTTTGCAGTAATTGAAGAAGGTAGGATGTGGGAAGGGTTCTACTCCCAAAATTTTATACATACACACACACACATATTTATTAATAGCATTCAACTGCATGTGCTGCAAAATCAGTTTGTTATGAAAAAATATTTGTTTTGTTCTGCTTTTACTTAACATAAAGCTTCATATTTTTCTTTTTTCTTAGTAGAGCTTAGATTAGTTGCTTTTCTGTGGATTGAAGCAGTTGATATGTATGTTTACTTTTATCCTCTCATTTTCTGCATCTTTTGCTCATTAGTTAACCAACTCAATTAAGTTGCCTACTTTTCTAAATTTTATCCATAAGTCTTTGCTCACTTTGAGCCCAGGGGTTTTCTGGGTTACTTCAGGCTCCAACCCCTGCAACTTGTTTAGCTCATTAAAGTGAAGATCTACATGTCCTCTGAGATATCTTTAACTATGTATGATGTTAAATCTTCTGCTTCCATCTTGTGCTGTGTGGGAGTATAGACTAATAGCTCATCTCTAGTTGGTGTCTTTTTTGTTCTGAAGCTGTTTCCGTGGAAGACCATAGAATTTAGAGCTGGGTGGGACCATAGAGACCGTCTACCTGAAAGGCCTCATTTTATAGGTGAGAAAAATGAGACTTAGGGAGATGGAATTATTTGCCCAAGACCACAACGTAACAGCAAGTAGTTGAGCTAGAATTGGAACTCAGGACTTTTGAATCTAAATACATCAGTATAGCTTATTGATTCTTCCTGGTAGTTGGCAGCTTTATTGTGAAGGACTTTGTATGCCAGACTAAAATGTTTGTATGTCTATACTTTATTTTGGAAATTGTAGTGAAATGCCCAGGTGAGAGAAAATATAGGACAGCCAAAATAATTGGATTTTAAGAGCGTTTATTAGCTGGCCAGTGACTGAACCCTGCCAGTGTAAGACTTAGGGGGTCAGTCCTGAGGAGTTTTAGGGACACATATTTATTTATTTATTTAATTTTATTTTATTTGCATAACATATGTGTGGGTAATTCTTCAACAATAACCCTTACATAGCTTTCTGTTACAAATTTTTCCCCCCAACTCCCCACCCCTCCCCTAGATGGCAGGATATCCACTACATGTTAATTATGTTAAAATATTGGCAAATCGAATATATGTATACATATTTCCAAACTTATCATTGTTGTGCAAGAAAAATCTTATCTACACAAACGATATATCAGATAAAGGAAACACAATGTAAGCAAACATCAGTCAAGGAGTATGAGAATGTTATGTTGCGGTCTACATTTCGTATCCCTCTCTCTGGGTGTATATGGCTTTCTTCAGTGAACAATTGGAGGTGGTTTGAAACATTTCATTGTTGAAGAGAGCCATGTCCATCAGAATTAATCGTCATATAGTACTGTTGTTGCCGTGTATAATGATCTCCTGGTTCTGCTCATTTCACTCAGCATCAGTTCATGTAAGTCTCTCCAAGCCTCTCTGAAATCATCTTGCTGGTCATTTCTTACAGAACAATAATATTCCATAATATTCATATACCATAATTTATTCAGCCATTCTCCAATTGAAGGGCATCTATTCAATTTCCAGTTTCTAGCCACCACAAAAAGGGCTGCCACAAACATTCTTGCACATGTGGGGCCTTTTCCTTCCTTTATGATTTCTTTGGGATATAAGCCCAATAGAAATGCTGCTGGGTCAAAGGGTATGCACAGTTTGATAACTTTTTGAGCATAGCTCCAAATTGTTCTCCAGAATGGCTGTATCCGTTCACAGCTCCACCAACAATGCATCAGTGAGGGACACGTATTTATGAGAGAAGATCACAAGAATGTTTAGAAACATTTATCACACTAAAAATTCCTTTCCTAGGCAGGTGGCGAAAGTTACCAGGGAGGCAGCATTTCTTTAAGGTCTATATTCATCAAGTAGTCAAGGTCTTTGGTCATAGATAAGGATAAAGCAGTACATCTGGAGGCTGTGTGGGCCAGTGTTTGGAAACAGGAGACATCACCTGCATTGGGGAGTGAGAAGCTGGCAACACAGTTCTAACTTCAGACAGAGTTCACACAGAGATAGCATTCTCAGTTTCATGAGTGCCCAAGCAGTTTCCGGGACAGCATCCATTTTACCCACAGTGTCCATTTCAGTAGGAACACTAGGATTAGAGAGGGATAAAGAACATTTGTGTAGGCAAGGTCGCTCTTAATGTGAGCTTAGGTTAGGGTAAAAACAATGAAAATGGAGGAGAGGTAATCCTTGCCCTCTATTTTACTGTTTTTGGGATATTAGGTTTGCCTCAGTTTCCTCATCTGTAAAATGAAGAAGTAAATGGCAAACCATTGCAGTGTCTTTGCCAAGAAAACTTGGTTCACAAAATGTTGGATGTTTAGAGCACCAGCCCTGAAGTCAGGAGGACCTGAGTTCAAATCTGGTCTCAGACACTTCCTAGCTGTGTGACCCTGGGCAAGTCATTTAATCCCAATTGCCTCAGCAAAAAAAAGCAAAAAAAAAAAAAAAAATGTTGGATGTGATTGAAAACAGCTAAACACAGTATCTTCCATCCATGGTTTCCAACATTTCTAGCTTAACAGCTAGTTTCTGCCTCTTGACCAGAGTCAGATCCCAAAATAGCAGTTCTCTTGTTGCTTTCTCTACTTTTTGAAAAATGAATTATTACAAGTCAGAAATTCATTTACTGTTCTTTTTTTGGTGGAAGAAAGGTGTGGAGGGTGACTTCCAGTAGATAGCAATGTCCCTGAAATACTATCCTGTATGTTTATGATGTTTCCTAAACTCCTCATCTGTTTCTTCTGTCCCAGTGATCCAATGTATTTATATGACAATGTCAATTCCATTTTTCCTCTATTAATTTTCATCTTACCCTCTTCTAGTTCTTGGTTTTCCTCACATTAGTAGATATCAGTGAATAAGACTACTTTATATCTCTTCTTCCCTGCCTCTGTTTCCCTGCCACTATTTATATATTTTTTTTCCATCATCCAAAAACTGTATGGTGGAGTTAGAGATGCTTTTTGTAGCATGCCTTATGATAGAAATTTAAGATTTTTAATGCCAGCTCATTGTAAGCCTTATGAAAGCTCTTGCCAAGATGAGGAGCTTTGTAAATTGACCATCAGTGAAGGTGAAAACAAGGAGTGTTCTTTCTTGCTTTATGGACATTAAGTTGCATTTACTATCTCTGTGGTTCTATCCACAATAAATGGTTCCTCTTTAATTTTCTGGTGCACATCAATATATTTAAAATTGATTGGGTAGGGGAATTAGGTAGATTTTGAAGCCTTATCTTAACTATAGAAAATAGAAGATGTTTACTCATCTCTGAATTTAGTTATGAAACATCTTGCTATCAATCAGTAAACATTTATTAAGTGCCTACTACTATGTGCCAGGAGTTGCGCTAAGTGCTAGGGTTGCAAAAAGAAGCAAAACACTGTCTCTGGCTTCAGGGAGCTTATATTCTAATGGGGAAGATCAGAGGCAAGCAAATATATACACATCAAGCAGTCTGTGGGAGCTGATGAGATCACCAAGTCAAATAGTAAAGAGGAAGAAGAGATGAGATCCCAGGACAGAATCTTATATAATGGTTTGAGGGTGTGATCTGGATGGGGATTTAGCAATGTAGACAAAGAGGATAAATAAGGTAAAAAACCAGGAGAGAGTGGTGTCCTGGAAACCTAGAGAGAAGTGAGTTATCAAGTGTCAATATCCAAGAGAGGACAAGAAGAGAGGATTGAGAAGAGGCTATTAGATTTGGTAACTTGGAGATTATTATTAGTTACTTTAAGGAGAACAATTTTTATTGAGATAATAGGTGTTAAACTCTCTTTCCTCTCTCCCTCCCTTCCCCCCAATACCATTGTCTTTAATATCACACACTTCACACTTAATATTCTGGTTGTAACTTATTTATTTGTTTGTCCACATCCAGAGAATCCTAGAGTGATATTAGTGATCATCTAGTATGCATATTATCTAAAACATGAATCCATTCTACTAAATTGCTTTTAAAAAAATTATAAATAGACATTGATATATGCTGATGTCCTAAGTATAACACAATATAATACTTAATTATTCTGTAATGGCTTTATCCTTCCTTAGTTATTTCTCCTTAAGAGGTAATTTTCTTGAAATCATGGATGGTATCCAGCACCTAACTATTGCAAAATATTTATTGACTGCCTATCATGTGTTTAGTATGCATTGTTTTAACCCTAACTCAGAACACTGTCATCACTTAAATATTTGTTCTTAATTTCTTGAAATTATAGACCATTACAATACTGTTTTTGGAGTATGGCTGATATACAAGTTAGTGTTTCATCTTTTGTACCCTGCAATTCATACCCATGTTATTTTACTTTAATTTCTTTTTAATCCTGAATTGAACACCAAATAAAATAAACACTTCCATATACAAGGTAGAACAGAAAAAAGAATCATTCATGAAACTGCAAATCTTTCTTATAAACAACATTTTTTCCCTTAAGTATATAATAAACTGAACATGTAACTTTCACATTTTTTCCATCCTTTTCATTTAAAAAAAATGTCAGTCACTTTTTATTCTTTGTTTGATAACCCAAGTGATACTTTTTTCCCCTTCCCTAATCTCCCCCCACTCCAAAATAAAGAAAACAAAACAAAATACTTGTACCAAATATATAGTCATATAAAACAAATTTTCCCATGACCGAGTTTGAAAATGTCACATTTTGCATCTTGAATCTGTCATCTTCTCTATCAGGAGGTAGACATACTTCCATCATTGTATCATTGTTACTGTGGAATGATGATGAGTCATTACATTGATCAGAATTCTTAAGACTTTGAAAGTTACCTGCTTTTACGAAAGTTTTGTTAAAATGTATATGTCTCATTCTGTACTTGTAGTCTATTGCCATTCTATTAAGAAGTGGGCATGCTTCATCTTTGGTTCTCTAGAATCATGATTCGTTATTGCACTGATCAAAAATCTTCATTTTCAAAATTGTCTGTTTTTAAATGTTTTGTTAATGTAGACATTTTTTTCTGGTTTTGCTCACTCACTCTACTCTGCATAACTTCATATAAAAGTTAGGAAAGTCTTTTTGGTTTTCTTGTTATTTTGTAATTACAATAATATTCCATTACATTTATATATCATAATTTGTTCTGATATTCCCTAATCAATAGGAACTTAGTTTCTAGATTTTTATCACAAGAAAAAGAGGTGCTGCAAATCTTTTTGTATATATGGATTATCCATATTGTTTTATCTATAAAGCAGTTAATACTCAAACTGCATTCCCCAGTTTTTTGTTTCCTGATACCCTTTGATGATTAGAAGACGTTATTGTGACCTTTATTTAGTGCATAGCTTTCTCCATGAATCTCTTTGATTCTTTTAAATCTAGAGCAGAAAGAATAGATAAAATAACATGGATAGTTATTTTGAGAGTAATTTGTTTCCTTTGACTACTGATCTCTGAGAGAATGGTTGTGTGTGTGTGTGTAAATATACATGTATGTATACATATATAAACACATATATTTTCAAATACCAGATTCTTTTTTTAAAAATTAAAGCTTTTTATTTTTCAAAACATATATATCAGCCATTCTTCAACATTAGCCCTTGCAAAACCTTGTGTTCCAATTTTTTCCCTTTTCCCCATGCCCTCTCCTAGATGTCAAGTAGTCCAATATATGTTAAATATGGTAGAAATACATGTTAAGTCCTATATATGTATACATATTTATACAATTATGCTGCACAAGAAAAAAAGAGAAGCAAAATAAAATGCAGGCAAACAACCACAGAAAGAATGAAAATGCTATGTTTTGGTCCACACTTAGATCCCACTGGCCTCTCCCTGGGTGTATATGGCTTTCTTCATCACTGAACAATTGGAACTGGTTTGAATCATCTCATTGTTGAAGAGAGCTACGTCTATCAGAATTGATCATCATATAATCTTGTTGTTTTGTTTCTACAGAAGCTTTTCAGTTTTATTGCTTCTGTATAAATTGCCCTCAATATATCTTAAAAATATTCCAATTTTGAAATATTGTTAACAAATTTTTATTTCTTGCTTTGTTTTTGTAATTAAGTTCTCTTGGCCTTGCTGTGGCACCACGGGTGAGATTTCTTCAGAGAATACAGCAACAAACGATGAAAGAATCAGTGCTAAGCAAAGCATATCATGAAAACAAAGATAGAAAGAGACCAGTTGCTTCTTCCCTCACCAATGATGAAGTGGAGGAGTTTAGAGCATATTTCAGTGAGAAAATGTCCATCCTTCAGAAAGGAGAGAAGAGACCTGGAGACAAAGAAAAAGAGAAACTAGCAAGTGTTGTTGGCAAAGAAGAGAATGAAAGTGAAGAGAAAGAGGTGGAGAAAGATCAAGGTAGAGAGGAGAAAGTAGAAAAAGTCAAGGAGTTTGAAATACAAGCTCTTCCAGCTACTAATGAGACTTCAAAAGACAAAGTGATTTCTGTACAGAATTTAGATGGAGATGAAGAGGATGAAGATGGTCTTGATGTTGACTTCTTTAGAGTCAAGCGACATAATGTATTTGGATTAGACCTTAAAGAATCTGACATCCAGGTAAGTTTCTTTCCAAAAGGTGATTACTATATTTTTTTCAATACTATTTTCTGGGTACTTGCTAGGCATTTCATAAATAATTGCATATTAACTGACTTCATTTCAGAACCTTTGGAAAAGTAAGGATTTAAACTAATAAACCTAATCCAATAAAGAGCAGAGTCCATTTTATTTTTGAAATTTTGGAGCTATAGCAGATTGACAACTTTAATCTCTGTACATTTAGTGGTTTTCAATTAGTGTCTCCAAAGTACCTAAAGTTATAGTTATATAACATTCAGTTAATTTATGAGGCTCCAAGCTTCATAGTTCTAGGTTTTTTTAGTATAATTCATGCTCGTAATTAATATAATTCCATATATATATACACATATATATATAAAATATATAATCCATATAATTCAAATCTCCTAATTAAAATCATTACAAATGTTTTTTGTAATAATGCAATCTTTTTTTTTTTTTTTTTTTTTTTTTTTTTTTTTTACCATGAATTTTCCTTTTAATGAGATCTTTGCTATTGGGCACTTAGCTAGTTATTTAGAAAGAGGGAACTTCTTACAGAGATTTATTAAAAGTATTCATGAAAATCTTGCACTTCTTGCAAATGTATTTCTTTGTATAGGCTTATTCTTGAATACTCTTCTTAAAAATGTTTTGAGAAATAAAGGTGTTCTTTTATTAGTTGTTCAGTCTTTATTAGAATTCTGAAATCAGTAAATCATAGATTGTGTATTTCAATAAAAGTTATGTTAAATCATTTCGGGGCAGCTAGGTGGCGCAGTGGATAGAGCACCAGCCCTGAAGTCAGGAGGATCTGAGTTCAAATCTGGTCTCAGACACTTAACATTCCCTAGCTGTGTGACCCTGGGCAAGTCACTTCACCCCAATTGCCTCAGCAAAAAGCAAAAAAAAAAAAAAAAAGTTAAATCATTTTTCAGTAGATATATTCTTCAATAGATATATTTCTTTACTACATAAGGGCTTAGAAATGCTCTATATGTAACAAAACCAATCCCAAATAAAATAGTTTTAATGATCCTAGTAGTTAGATCTGAAGTCATACAAATTTATAGCAGAACCTTTTTGGTTTAGATTTGCATTGAAATCCACTAGTTAGTAATTAAAAAAAAATTTTAAAGATACTTTGTCTTTCCTATAAAATCATTTTGAGTCAGAGGAGAGGTGAGAAGCAGAAAAATATTGTGTAATTTGAAATATTGGGTGATTTGCACATACTTACACTTGGATTAACATGTTTATCTTGGCATTTGACATTTATAGCTATCCTTCATATTTTCCTGCTTCCTGCATTTGAGAGTGGTTAATGTTTCTTGCTATGGGCACACTTAATACTTATGGCAGATTATATTTCTGAAAGGTAGAAGTTTAATTTGAAGATGATTTTCTTTTAGGGATCCTAATATAATAAAAAATTTTGTGTTTTTAGTTTAAGGACTGATGTCTGGCTTTTTGTAGAAAGGAATGTAAAAATTTGATTAACTTCCACATTGTGAATTTCTCTGTGATAGAAAATTTTCTTAAATATATGTATATCAATTAAGAGAGAGAAAATAGTAAACAGTCATATACAGTTGGGTTTACTGTGGTACATGTTGTAGCAAGTTATATGTAATACTGTCCCTTCAAGAAGATTATGGAATTCTAATAAGCTTTTGGGGAGAGGCTTTGGCAGGTATCATTCAGAATACTTTGGAGAAATTTAGTATAGTTTAATGGTTTCTTGAAGAACTGATTTTCACAGACGTATGATTTACTGCCTGCTATCTTGTATTCATTGATAAATTATCCATATGTCGATATCATCTATATATATTTCTTTGAAAACAAAATAAGCAATAGAAGTTCTCAATGTCTCATATAAACCTTTTTTCTATTGAAATGTTTGTTTAATGCTAATTAAATTCAGGAAGTTATTAGTGATTAAAGTTGACATTAAAACTTTCTTAAGATTCTATTTCATCAGCACTAACAGCTTTGCCTTCTGATTTTATTCTTCGTTTAAAATGAATGAGCTGATCATATTTGAATTGAATTTTTCATTCTTTAATTCTTTTCTATTTAGCTATTTCTAAGTTGTTTTTTTTTAAGTGCCCACTTAAAAATCCTTGAATGATGGCCAAAGGCATGCCCAACAGTAAGTTTAAACCCCAGTTGCAGAATATTCTTCTTGTTATTATTATTATTAAGGCTTTCACACCAGCTCTCAGTCCAACACATTGCCCTAGAATAATGAAATGTTATCAGCCGAATACAAACCAAAACCAAAGAAAACAAAATCCACAAACCAAAAAAGTCTCATTTTATGGCCTCAGTTTCAGGTAGCATTTTCTCCTTTCCCATTAGTTTAGTTTAGATCCCTTCTTATTCTTCTACTTGTTTTTCAGCTACTTCTTGATGCTGGCTAACCTTAGTAAAATGAGACTTCAGGATTGAGGAAAGGGAGCAGAGAAAATAACCTTTGGTGCCAGGCTTAATATTTGTACCCAAGATCTGTCTCATTAGGAGAGTTATCAGATATCCTCTAAGTTCATTTTTGTTGGTTTGATGTTAAAAATACAGGAGTACCTGGCTGAGTAGATAAATCATATATTATGGGCAAACAGGCTGCAAAGTTTTATTACCTTACTATGTATCAGACTCTGTGCTAGACCTGGGGATCCAAATACAAGCAAAAAAAAAAAAAGTCTTTGCCCTCAACAAACTTCTCATGGGAAGGATAACACCTGAAAGGGAACTGAAAAGCAATTGAGGGGGAAGGGAGGAAGAATAGGTTTAAGTTATCTGAGGGGGCATAGTATTAAAGTCCACGATATTAGATGCACGACTGAAAAGGGGAATAAAGGTTGCTTGGCCCAGGCCCAGGCTTTTCTTCAATTGTAGATTCTTGGAGGAACTCACCAGTGGAAGAAGAGGGCCAGCCTGGTGGAGGAAGGTTCCAAGTTGTCAAGGCTGTGGCAACTTTAAGTTAAGGACACACACAAATGAATGGAAAGTAATTCTCTATATGTTTTCTTTCATACAACTTGAGTGTGAGCAGGAAATTGAGGAAGCTTAGTATAAGGATGTCTTCTGAAAAATTCGTTTTCCTTCAATTTTTTAATTGTCAAGATGAATGAAATGTAGATATTTACTCAAAAGTTGAAGGGGTGAAAGCAGGAAGTAGAAAAGTGAAGATTTTCCCTTAGAAGGTCCTTCTTATCTTCCTATTATAGGGCAATAAGTAATTTGCATGTCTACAAGTCATAAGATGTCTAGAAAAAGTGATAGTATGTAAGTGTAGATGTGCAATTTTTTTTAAATCCCCAAATAAAGTAATAGATTTATTTTAAGAAAGGACTACAGAATTTATCCCGTCCAATCTTTTTGTAAACAGTAATTCCTTCAGAATATCCTAGAAAAGTGGTTATTAAGCAATAGCTCAAAGAGTTTGTTACCACCTGAGACAGCACATTACACTTTTGTTGAATTCTAGTTTTTAGAAAGATGTTACTTACATTGAATCAGTATCTGCTTGTGTACAATGCTATCTAGAAATGCAAATCCTATTGTCTGACACCATCTTGTTAATGAGCTGTTCGTTTTTCATTTCTTCCTTCTAAATCATTTGATTCAGCAGTATTTATTTGCAACAGCAGTAAAAATGCCACCTGTACCTTGAAGTTCTTGAATACCCAGAGATTTGTACAACTTTTTCTCCCCCCCTTTTATTTTTTTAAAGTCTCCAGGAAGTAGTAACCTAACCTTTGTGCCTCAAGAACTTTAGAGGGAACTCACTATCTTGTTTTTTATTTTAATTTTGTGAAGGTGCTTTTTTTTTTTTTTTGATAGTAATAGCTTTTTACTTTTCAAAATACATGCAAAGATAGCGTTCACCATTCACTCTTGCAAAACGTGTTTCAGTCCCCCGTCCCCCCCCACCCGCCCCCCGCCTTTCCCCTAGATAGCAAGCAATCCAATATTGGTTAAACATGTGTAATTCTTCTAGACATATTTCCACATTTATCATGCTGCATAACAAAAACAGACCAAAAAGGGAAAAAAAAACTGAGAAAGGGGGTAAAAAAAAAAACAAGCAAGCAAACAAACAATAATAACAAAAAAAGTGAAAATACTATGTTATAATTCACATTCAGTCCTCTTAGTCCCTCCTCTGGATGCACATGACTCTTTCCATCACAAGTCTTTTGGAATTGGCTGAAATCACCTCATTGTTGAAAAAATCCAAGTCCATCACAGTTGATCATCATATAATTTTGTTGCCGTATATAGTGTTCTCTTGGTTCTTACTCACTTCATTTAGCATCAGTTTTTATATCTCCAGGCCATTCTGAAATCATCCTGCTGATCAGTTCTTCCTCTCTCCCTCTCTCCCTCCCTCCCTCCCTCCCTCCCTCCCTCCCTCCCTGCCTTCCATCATCTCAATTTCCAAATTTTTTCTACACACACACACACACACACACACACACACACACACACACACACACACACACTCACAGACACACACTCCTACTCTAAATGTTTTTGTATATATTTGTTCTTTCCTCTTTTCTTTAATCTTTTTCTGATATACACCTAGTATTAGTACTCCATTAATTTGAATCAACCTAATGCTAAATTTTTTGGGATTGCTCTTGTGATAGAGACTGCACCTATGATTTCCCTATTCCTATCGGTGAAGGTTGACACCACCATGTGTGTAATTTATAGCCAGTTTTTAGCCTTAGGAAGCTGTAGTTCACATTCAGAGAGATTTAATGACTTGCCTCAGGTTACACAGACATATGTCAAAGATAGGGCTTGATTTTGTCTCCCTATCTAGAACTTCATGTTGCCTTTTCCTAATTAAAAATATTTTTAATTAAGAATAATTATTATGAAAATAGGCAGATACAGAAAATATTCTGCTATAAATTAAGTAATAATTGAAGGCTATCTACTGAGTTGTAGTTATGTGACCTCATACTACCTTTGTATTTTATGAAGAAAAATGGCTTTGGAAAAACAGACTAAACACATTCGAGTTTGTGATTTGGGAATAGAGTAAGTAAACTTTTAATCCCATATAAAAGCATTTTTTAAGTATTTAGTGTTCTAATATACATGTGTTCTACCAGGATATAATTAAATAAAACTATTTTTTCTTTAAAATATCATAAAACTAGAAAAGAAACACACCTGTTTCAGACAATGTATTTCTTACTTTGTTCTTCAGAATTGGAGAGGATTGAGTGGTGACCCACCAGAAAGATAAAAGCCCTTAAATCCCTGCCATATAAGGTGTGGTTGAACTGTGGATGTTTAGCTTATAGAAAAGTAGGTAGAAGGGATATAAAATAGCTGTCTTCAAGTACTTGAAGGACTGTCATGTGGAAGAAAGATTAAGGTTGTTATATCAGGATTCAAAGAACAGAAACTGGAGTAATTGGTATAAATGGCAGAGAGACCAATTTAAGCTCAGTGTTAGGAGAAGCTTTCTAAAGATTAGAACTGTCTCAAAGTGAAATGGTCTGCTTTGAGACACACTGAGTTTACCTTCTTTGGAAATCAGCAAAAGAGTGAGTATCCATTTGTCAGGTTTGTTGTATTGGGAATTCTTTTGATATATAGGCTGTACTAGATGATTGCTAAGGTCCCTATCTATTTAGAATTCTGTGATACTGTGAAATAGAATGAAATTTGTGAGATTTTCATTGTATTGACAAAATAAAGGGGTTGGACAAGATGTTCCCTAACATTTCCTACTTTACTATTCTGTACTTCTTTGCCTCTGAGGTAAAGAAGGTGAGATTCATTAAAACTTAATCTTCCTTGCTCAAAGTTATTTTAGTTTCTTGAGAAGAATCAGTAGGGAGTGTAGAATTTAAGCAGTGACTAGTACTCTGACTCTGGCCCTTAGTAGCTGTATGACTTTGGAAAAGTCATTTTTGGCCTTCAGTTTGATCTTCCTTACAATGTTTGAGTTTTACTAGTTTTTCTCCAGGATCTCTTCAAATTATAACATTGTATAATCCTACCACATTTAAAGGATCCATCAGTAAAGTCATGGTCTTGAAATATGTACATTCTTTGGTAATAATGCACTTTGTACATGATAGGACCTTAATTTTTATTTTAAATTGTTGAGTCACATAAACAGTGATGATAAGTAAAAATTGGATTTTTAGTTATTTAACAAAAATTTATTGGTTATTTAGTATGTGACAAATATGGTGTTCTTCACCAAGTGTGAAGGAATGTTTAAATGAGATAAAAAGGTAAAGAAGACTTGTAGAGTTTATAGTAGAGAGAATAGAACAATATACAAACATACATAAGATAAAATAGAATGTTGTGACAAAAAAACAAAAGTTACAAAGAATTCTACAGATGTGGCATTTTCTAAAATTGTACCATGCAGGTGGAATGGCTGACAGTTGTGCTGTGATTTATTTATAGGCTCCGCTTCTGGCATTTCTTCTCTACCTCTCACTTAAGAGGGAAATGTGTGTGTGTGTGTGTGTGTGTGTGTGTGTGTGTTTCTTCTCCACCTTTTTCCACAGTGAACTGTCTGATAAAACTCCAAAAGCAAGATTTTTTAACTTTTTCTCTGTCATAGATGGATGCTTTTCTCAGAATATTTTCAAATAGATAAAATAAATCTATAGAATTACCAGGGAAATTATGTTGAAATAATCAGATATTTTGAAGTCATTACCAAAATATTAAAAAAAAAAAATTCATGCTCCCCTGGTTCAGAATTCCTGTTCTAAAGCCTTAAGACATGTATTATCAATTGAATGCCAAAAGAAAATAAATCGAGGGATATCATTTTAGCTTCAATTTTAGAAGTTGTTCAACTCTTCAAGTAGACTAGAATTTATTTTGAGAAGGAAATCTTAATTGATGATTTTTGGGTTTTTTTTTTTTCTAATAGAAAGTCCATGAATTATGTCTCATTGTATCTTAAAAATGGATCACTGTCTTAATGTGATGGTGAAAGAACAAAGTCGTTTATTCATAGAAGTCTTGTCTATTTTAGACTAGTCAGTGCCAAGACTTGATGGTAAATATTTCATTTTTATAATGATGATAATGATAATAATAATAGTATTTCTGTAACATCTCCTATGTCCTAGGCACTGTGTTAAGTACTTTAAGCACAATGTTTAATTTATTCTTTACTAAAAAAGTTTTTGGAGGGCCTTTTAAATTAATATTTATTAACCAAGGGAAGAATAATTCACAGATTATGTAAGCATCTTATTCATGGGACTAATTATTTTAAAAAGACCTTGTCACTTACTGTTATTAGCATATTTGACTGCTTTTGCCTTCCTGGTGAGATTTGTGAATTTCATACCTATAGAAGATGAAGGATATTTCTCAGAGAAAGTAATGATGGAAGAGAACCAGATGAGATGTTAGTCTTCTCTTTTTTCTCTTTTTGACCCTTTCTTGTATGCTTCTTTGGTCTATCTCCTTTTCATTGTCCTTCTCTATTTCATGTTTTGCTACTTCTCTTCCTAATTCTAGTTTCTCTTTTCTTAAAAGGTGAATTAAAAAAAAATACTTATACTTATTTAGTCAGCATTTATGGTAGGACATTCTGTTTTTCCATTTTATTTCAAAAAAGTTGTGAATGTTCCTGTTTATTCATTACACATTGTAGATTATACTGCCCCCTCTCAGTCTTCATTTTATTTATTTATTTATTTATTTATTTATTATTAAAACTTTTTATTTGCAAAGCATATGTATGGGTAATTCTTCAACATTAACCCTTACAAAGCTTTTGTTACAAATTTTTCTCCCCTACTCCTCACCCCTCTCCTAGATGGCAGGATATCCACTACATGTTAATTATGTTAAAATACTTGACAAATTGAATATATGTGTATATGTTTCCACACATCATTTTTGTGCAAGAAAAATCGTATCTACAAGAAAGAAAAATCAGAGAAAGGAAACACAATGCAAGCAAACATCAATCGAGAGCATGAAAATGTTATGTTGTGGTCCACATTTCACATCCCTCTCTCTG
>JAJPUD010002113.1:74494-130936 GCA_023553655.1 Myrmecobius fasciatus | reverse complement strand
CCAGAGAGAGGGATGTGAAATGTGGACCACAACATAACATTCTCATACTCCTTGATTGATGTTTGCTTACATTGTGTTTCCTTTATCTGATATATCATTTGTGTAGACAAGATTTTTCTTGCACAACACTGACAAGTTTGGAAATATGTATACATATATTCGATTTGCCAATATTTTAACATAATTAACATGTAGTGGATATCCTGCCACCTAGGGGAGGGGTGGGGAGTTGGGGGAAAAATTTGTAACGGAAAGCTATGTAAGGGTTATTGTTGAAGAATTACCCACACATATGTTATGCAAATAATATAAAAAAAAATAAAATTAAAAAAAAAGGGCTGCCACAAACATTCTTGCACATGTGGGGCCTTTTCCTTCCTTTATGATTTCTTTGGGATATAAGCCCAATAGAAATGCTTCTGGGTCAAAGGGTATGCACAGTTTGATAACTTTTTGAGCATAGTTCCGAATTGCTCTCCAGAATGGCTGGATCCGTTCACAGTTCCACCAACAATGCATCAGTGTCCCAGTTTTCCCACATCCTCTCCAACATTCATTGTTATCTTTTCCTGTCATTTTAGCCAATCTGACAGGTGTGTAGTGGTACTTCAGCGTTGTCTTGATTTGCATTTCTCTGATCAATAGTGATTTGGAGAACCTTTTCATATTACTAGAAATAGGTTTAATTTTATCCTCTGAAAATTGTCTGTTCATATCCTTTGACCATTTATCAGTTGGAGAATGGCTTGAATTCTTATAAATATGGGACAATTTTCTATATATTTTAGAGATGAGACCTTTATCAGAACCCTTAAATGTAAAGATGATTTCCCAATTTATTGTTTCCCTCCTAATCTTGACTGCATTGGTTTTGTTTGTACAAAAACTTTTTAACTTAATATAGTCAAAATTATCTATCTGGTGTTCAATTAAGAGTTCCAGTTCTTCTTTGGACATAAATTTATTCCATCTCCACAGGTCTGAGAGGTAAACTATACTACGTTCCTCTAATTTATTTATAATATCACTCTTTATATCCAGATCATGAACCCATTTAGATCTTATCTTGGTATGTGGTGTTAGATGTGGGTCAAGCCCTAATTTCTTCCACACTAGTTTCCAATTTTCCCAGCAGTTTTTGTCAAATAGTGAGTACTTATCGCAGAAGCTGGGGTCTTTGGGTTTATCAAAGACTAAATTGCTATAGTTATTGCCTAGCTTGTCTTGTGATTATATCCTATGCCATTTATGGACTAATCTATTTCTTAGTGAATACCAAATGGTTTTGATGACTGCTGCTTTATAATATAGTTTTAGATCTGGTACAGCAAGACCACCATCATCAGGCTTTTTTCTCATTAATTCCCTTGAAAATCTTGATCTTTTCTTCTTCCAAATGAATTTTGCTACTATTTTTTCTAGATCTGTAAAATAATTTCTTGGGAGTCTGATTGGTATGGCACTAAATAAGTAAATTAGTTTGGGTAGTATTGTCATTTTTATTATATTTGCTTGGCCTGCCCATTAGCATTTTATGTTTTTCCAATTGACTAGGTCTGATTTTATTTGTGTGGAAAGTGTTTTGTAGTTTAGTTCATATAGTTCCTGACTTTTCCTTGGCAGATAGATTCCCAAGTATTTTATAGTATCAGCAGTTATTTTGAATGGAATTTCTTTTTGTATCTCTTGCTGTTGCACTTTCTTGGTAATATATAAAAATGCTGATGATTTATGTGAATTTATTTTGTATCCTGCAACTTTACTAAAGTTGTGACTTGTTTCTAGTAATTTTGTAGTCGAGTTTCTAGGGTTCTCTAAGTATACCATCATGTCATCTGTGAAGAGTGATAATTTGGTTTCCTCATTACCTACTCTTTAATTCCTTTAATCTCTTTTTCTTCTCTTATTGCCAAAACTAACATTTCTAACACAATATTAAATAATAATGGTGAAAGTGGGCAGCCTTGTTTTACTCCTGATCTTATTGGGAATGGTTCTAGTTTGACTCCATTACATTTGATGCTTGCTGATGGTTTTATGTAGATACTACTAATCATTTTAAGGAAAAGCCCATTTATTCCTATAGTCTCTAGTGTTTTTAATAGGAATGGGTGTTGGATTTTATCAAATGCTTTTTCTGTATCTATTGAGATAATCGTATGGTTTTTGTTAATTTGGTTATTAATATAATTGATTATGCTGATAGTTTTCCTAATATTGAACCAGCCCTGCATTCCTGGTATAGATCGTACTTGGTCATAGTGTATTATCCTGGGGATAACTTTCTGTAATCTCATTGCTAAAATCTTATTTAAAATTTTTGCATCAATATTCATTAGGGAAATTGGTCTATAGTTTTCTTTCTCAGTTATTTCCCTACCTGGTTTAGCTATCAGCACCATATCTGTGTCATAGAAGGAATTTGATAGTACACCTTTCCCTATTTTTTCAAATACTTTATATAGTATTGGAATTAATTGTTCTTTGAATGTTTGGTATAATTCACATGTAAATCCATCTGGCCCTGGAGATTTTTTCTTAGGGAGTTGACTGATAGCTTGTTCTATTTCTTTTTCTCAAATGGGGCTATTTAAATAATTTATTTTGTCTTCTGTTAACCTGGGCAATCTATATTTTTGTAGATATTCCTCCATTTCATTTAGATTATCAGATTTATTGGCATAACGTTGGGCAAAGTAACTCCTAATTATTACTCTAATTTTGTCTTCATTGGAGGAAAGTTCTCCCTTATCATTTTTGAGACTAACAATTTGATTTTCCTCTTTCCTTTTTCTAATCAAATTAACTAAAGGCTTATAGATTTTGTTGGTTTTTTCATAAAACCAACTCAGTTTTATTTATCAATTCAATAGTTTTCTTATTTTCAGCAATCTCCCCTTTTATTTTCAGAATTTCCAAATTGGTATTCAATTGAGGGTTTTTAATTTGCTCCTTTTCTAGCTTTTTAAATTGTAAGCCCAATTCATTGATCTTCTTTCTCTATTTTATGCAAGTAAGCATCTAGAGATATAAAATTACCCCTTATAACCGCTTTAGCTGTGTCCCACTAATTTTGGTATGTTGTCTCATTATTGTCATTCTCCTGGATGAAATTATTGATTGTGTCTGTAATTTGCTCTTTCACCCATTGATTCTTCAGGATTAGATTATTTAATTTCAAATTAACTTGTGATCTATTTTCTCCTGGCCTTATAATACATGTGAGTTTTATTGCATCGTGATCTGAAAAGAATGCATTTACTATTTCTGCTTTTCTGCATTTGATTTTGAGGGTTTTATGCCCTAACACATGATCAATTTTCGTATAAGTTCCGTGAACCCCTGAGTAAAAAGTATACTCCCTTCTATCGCCATTCATTTTCCTCCAAATATCTATCATACCTAACTTTTCTAACATTTTGTTTATCTCCCTAACATCTTTCTTATTTATTTTGTGGTTTGATTTATCCAATTTTGAGAGAGCAAGGTTGAGATCCCCCATTAATATAGTTTTACTGTCTATTTCTCCTTACATCTCTGTTAATTTCTCCTCTAGGGATTTGGATGCTATACCACTTCGTACATATATGTTTAGTATTGCTACTGCTTCATTGTCTATGGTACCCTTTAATAAAATACAGTTTCCTTCCTTATCTCTTTAAATTAGATCTATTTTTGCTTTTACTTGATGTGAGATAAGGATTGCTACCCCTGCTTTTTTTTTGTTCACCTGAAGCATAAAAGATTCTGCTCTAGCCCTTTGTCTTCACTCTGTGTCTCTATGTTTTAGACGTGTTTCTTGTAAACAACATATTGTAGGATTCTGGCTTTTAATCCAGTCTGCTATCAGCTTCCGTTTTATGGGAGAGTTCATCCCATTTATATTCACAGTTAAAATAACTATATCTGTATTTCCTGCCATCTTATTTACCCAAAGTTATATTTTTCTCTTCCCTTTTCCCTTTGTCCCCCCCCCCAGTATTTTGTTTTTGATGACCACCTCCCACCAATAATCCTCCTCCTTTTAGAGTCCCTCCCTCCCCTTTATACCTTTCCCCTAATCCTTCTATTAGTCTATCCCTTTGTTTTCCTCCTAAATCCCTATAAGGAGGGTCAGGTTTCTCTTTGAAGCCAAATGTGTCTGATATACTCTTTTAGAGCCCAATCTAAGGAGAATAAGATTTACATGATATTCATTGCCCTCCCTTCTTTCGCTTAATTATATTAGATTTTCTATGTCTCCTCATGAGATTTTGCCATATTTTACCTTCTTTTTTTTTTTAGCTTTATTTTACCTCCTTTCCCCCTTTTTTTACAGTATGATATCCCTTCCACCTCTAATTTCTTTTCCATTATTATCAAAGTAAAATCAAATTATACCCCCTTTCTTTAAGGATACCCATAGTAGAAATAGAGTTCTCAAGAGTTCTTTCCTTTTTACCTTTTTATGTTTCTCTTGTGTTTTGTGTTTGGAGGTCAATTTTTTTGTTCAGATCTGGTCTTTTTATTAGAAATAGGTGAAATTCTCCTGTATCATTGAATGACCATCTTCTTCCCTGGAAGATAATGCTCATTCTAGCTGGATAACTTATTTTTGGCTGTAATCCCAGTTCTTTTGCCTTTTGGAATATCCGATTCCAGGCCCTTCCATTCTTTAATGTAGAAGCTGACAGATCTTGTGTAATTCTAATCACAGTTCTTCGGTATTTGAATTGTTTCTTTCTAGCTGCTTGCAATATCTTTTCTTGGTGTGATACTCCTGAAATTTTGCCATGATATTTCTTGGGGTTTTAAGTTTGGGGTCTCTTTCAGGTGATCGATGAATTCTTTCAATGCTAATTTTGCCTTCTGATTCTAAAACATCAGGGCAATTTTCTTTCATGATTTCCTGGAAGATAGCATCAAGGTTCTTTTTTTCATCCTGGCTTTCAGGGAGTCCAATAATCCTTAGATTGTCTCTCCTGGATCTGTTTTCCAAGTCAGTTGTTTTTCCTAGGAGATATTTCATATTTTCTTCTATTTTTTCATTTTTTTGTTTTTGTTTGACTGATTCTTGAAGTCTTATTGAGTCATTTACTTCTATTTGTTCAATTTTAATTTTTAAGATATTATTTCCTTCAGTTATCTTTTTTAGCTCCTTTGTAACTGGCCAATTGAATTTTTTGGTTCATTGCAGTCTTTTTCCATTTTGTCAATTTTATTTTCCAGTGAATTGTTGTCTTTTTCCAATTCAACAATTGTTTTTCAGTGAATTGTTGTCTTTTTCCAATTCACCATTTTTATTTTCTAGTGAATTGATGATTTTTTCCAATTCACCATTTTTATTTTCTAGTGAGTTGATGACTTTTTCCATTTCACCAATTTTGTTTTCAAGTGAGTTGGTAATTTTTTCTATATCCCCAATATTTTTTTTCAGTGAGTTGGTGTCTTTTTCATATCTCTGTTGCAGGGCATTATATCCTTCTTGCACTGATCTCAATTTATTTCCCCATTCTTCTTCTAACTCTCTTTTGAGATTCTTTATGCAGTCTTCCAGGTAAGCCTTGTAAATTGGGGACCAGCTCATGTCCGTCTTTGTGGCTTCCTCTGGGGTTGCATTCCCTTTAAGAACCTCAGAATCTGGGGCCTGTCCTTCTTTCTCTCCATAAAAGCTGTCTATGGTGAGAGCTCTCTTCTGTTTCTTGCTCATGTTTTTGATTTTGAGGTCTTACTCAGGCACAGGATGGCAGCCGTTTCAATTTGCCCTGGGGCAGTTCACGGAGTTGACTTCTGGTGGGGGGTTTGTCGGGCTAGGTTGGCACTAGCTCTCAATCCACCCTTTACTAAAGGCAGATCTGCCAAAGCACCTGTTGGCAAGCAGAGCAAAGTGGCCCAAGCATCTCCCAGGGACTTCCTGGCTGCCTAAAATCGCTGCTCTGTCCCAGCCCCATCTTTCGCCCCGGGCGCACTGGCGAGGCAAGCGGCCGATCCCCTACATGTCTGAAACTGACCTCCAGAGTTTTTTCAAAGTAAATTTTTGATAGAAGTGCATTGTACTCCAAGTGTTTGATCGAGCCCTCACTCCACAACCAGTTTGGAGGCTTAATTTGTTCTGGGTCTGAGGGAAGATCCAAGGAGTTCACAGAGAACGATATCTGCAGTTCGCCATCTTGGCTCTGCCCCCCAGTCTTCTTTTTAGTACTGATCTGGAGAACTGGACAGTTAAATTAAAAAGAAGAGGTAAGTTTTGGTTCCTGGGACCTTTGCTTAAATTTCAGAGTAGTTAAATAGATCAGGATAACTATGTTGCCTTAGTTACTTTGTTGGACCTCTATTACCTCTTTGTTATGATGTGAGGATTATTTATTTCTAAGTGATCCAGTTTTGTGGTTCCATCTCTTAGAAGCAGTCATCATGAATCAGTTGAAATGGTTTTCAAGACCAAGAGAAGCATTGGAATCTGAAAGAAGAGTTTTAATAGAATGTCTCCATTTTATAAGTACCAAAAACTTTATGCTATAGGACTGTGTCCATAGGTCCATGTGTATATACACATACATGCACACACTTTATTAAGCAATTAGCAGGTAACTAATCCTCTTATGAGCATCTTTACTCCAGAAGGTTGTTTCTGTTTTTGTTTTTGTTTTCTTTTAACCTATCTGCTGGTTGTTATGATAAAGGTGATAGACATACTGTTGGGGCAGGAAATCTGATGGTTTTTATTTGGCATTGATTGAAAACTTAGTGATATTCTGTTGCAATAAAGTCACGAAAGGACTGTTTGTTAGAGGACATAATTTTAAGGCATTGAAGTAGGAAACTCAGTTCCCATGGTATTCTGATAGGATTCTTCAGGGATCCACAATTTTATCTTTTCTTCTTAAGATTATTCCATCATAATCACATGATCAATAGTTCCCCCATTTTACAGATGGCGAATTTGTGGCCCAGAGAAGTTGTAGTTTGCCCAAGGTCACTCAGGTAGGAAGTGGCAGAGTTAGGATTTGAATTTAGGTTCTCTGACTTAAGAACCAGTATTTTTTCCATTGTTGCACAGCTATGATCCTAATGCATTGCTCTATTCACTGTACCACCTAGCTGCCCCAGTCTCTATGTATTTTTCAAGCTGGTTCTTTAGGCATATACAAAAATTTTTTAGTCAGTTTAAAGCAAATTCTTGGTTATAGGGCAGACATAAATGAAAATATTCAAATTATTGTAAATGTAATTCTTTTTCTTAATACTAAATACTAAGAAGACTCTTTAACTTTCTTTCCCAGAAATTACAGAATTTATGTGGTAAAAAGGAACTTTCTTGTATGAGTAGAAAGAGAGCAAGATTGTTTAGGCTTAATAGGATACTTGATGGTAAAACTGAATTTGGAAAAAGTACTTCTCTTTAATTAAGGGAGGAATGGGGCAAGCTTGTGGCTTCAGTCTCACTGTGTATTAGTAAACTTTATCATTTATATTCTACTGCTTATCTCCATCATACTTGGTTCTTGACTTTATGAGGTTCATTTAGTGAACATTTATTAAGTGTCTCTTCTGAACAGTGTACTGGATGAGAGATAAAATTTAGTTAAATTTTTAAAAGATGCATATCCACATGGAGCTTACAGTCGAAGAGAGAGCTCTGATATATACATCTAGCTATAACAGGAACAGCACAGAAGCAAATGAGAATTCCACAGCATGTCCTTATATGATATCTGAAGGGGAAAAAGTAATTTTTTCCCAAATGAAATATCAGTTGACTTAGTGAAGGAAGTAATATTGGATTTTGACATCACAAGGGATGTCAGGACTAGAAAAAATTTCCATGCTCCATAAAAATATGGCTTACAAATTGCTTTCCTCATAACTACTCTAGGAAGAAGAGGTGTAATATTTGAATGAAGGAAGTGAATGAAAACATTTATTAAACCCTTATTATGTGCATATATATCATTATATCTTGTGATAGGTTTAGAAACAAAAAATGAAGCAATCCATAGTCTTAAGTTGCTTATATTCTGAATAAAGGATGACCACACATAATTGTGGAAGTTGGTAGTGTACCTTCTTTAGTGCCATTTCTGTTGGTAAAATAGTCCTTAGTACAGTACCTGGCACTTAGTAAGTACTTAATAAATTTTAGTTGACAGACTGACCATATCTGTTGAATTATTTGATGTTGCCAGGAAATTTAGTAGTGAGATAATTTATTATTCCTATTTTAAATATGAAGGAAAAAAGCTTGGAAAAATTAAACTGCTTGTTGTGATTCCAGATAGTAAATGTTAAAGCTAGCACTTGAACTGAAGAGTCCTGACTTCAAATCAAATCCTTTTTTCCACTACACTTTGTCAATGAGATTGTTACTCAATTCTAATGCTGTTGCTCTTGCATGCCCTTCCATTCTTTCTCTCTTCCTCCATTAAAATTTACAATAGAAAGGATATCATGTTATATCAAGGATGACTATTACACTGTTTGGAAAAGTGTGCAGGAGTTTGAATTTTGTAATATACAGTAAATTGATTATTTTAAAATTAGGTAAAAGTTCTTTTCTTGTGTATTAACTTGGAATTGTTAAACGCATCAACATTTTCTGATGGCTTAGCTTAAGGAGGAAAGGCGAGTTGATGAGAGATGACTTGGTCATCCTTTTGATGCCTTTGCTCATGGAGTTTGAATAGTAATAGACAATAGATTGGAATTTATTATGTTGTGTTTTAAGACTTGCTTCTAGAAAGGTTAACAGACTATCAAAGAAGTGTGAACAGTTATGTGGCTGTAAAATGAATGAGTTATGTAGGGTGAGGTACCCGTATAATACCAACAAATCTGGTAGAAGGCAGATGTCAAGGTGAGACTGTGGTCAGATATACAAGATTTATAGGAAGACATGCATTAGAGTTGTACATTATGTGGCATGAATATGTTTTACACTGCAGTGTTGTATAGGATACTCACATTGCTTCAATTTTTAGATCCATTGAAAACATGCTCTATGTTTAAATTGCTTCTGAAGGAGAAAATTAGAAGAGCCAATTGGAAGTTTATCATAAATTCATAGTAAATCTTTAACTATTTAGACACTTAATGTGGACTTGGATAAAAACTCAGACCAACTAGGTAAATGTAGTGAGGCATTTTATTAAGGGCCATAGAATTTCAATCAAGAACAATATATTATTTTACTTTTAGGGGAATACTTGGGAAAGGAGGAGAGAAAAAGAATTCTATAGGGTTTAGTTTTAAAAACTGAAAGAGGGAGTATAGATGGAATACATAGATAGCCAAACTGCTGGAGGAAGTATTGGAAAGGTGTCCTTGCAATTATCTCTGTCCAACTACAGAGATTATTCCTAACTGCTGAAGTATGCAGGCATATGGGGGAGTTTACATTCTCACTCTTGGGGAAAGGTTCCCAGGGATTGACTTTAAAGGGTTGGGGGAGCAGTTAGATATTGCTAGTTACAACAGAATAGGACCCCAGAGATTCCTAAGGGTTGACATTAATATGTCCATTTTCCTTTTTTGGGAGTTGTTTTGGAAGTGAATAATTTTTTTTTTTTTTTGAAGACTGATTTTCAGAACACGTGCATAATTTTCAACTCACTCTTGCAAAATCCTGTGTACCAAATTTGTTTCTCCGTATCTTCCTCCCACCTCTCCTCTAGCTGTCAGATAATTAAATATGCATTAAACCTGTGCAATTTCCATAATTATCATACTGCACAAGAAAAATCATATTTAAAAAAGGAAAAAAAAATGAGAAAAAACAACGCAAACAAACAGCAACAAAAAAAGGTGAAAATACTATGTTGTGGTCCACACTCAATCCCCACAGTCCTTTCTCTGGGTGTAAATGGCTCTCTTCATCATAAGACTACTGGAATTGGTCTGAATCACTTCATTGTTGAAGAGAGCCACATCAATCAGAATTGATTATCATATAAATTTGCTGTTGCTATGTACGATGTTCTCCTGATTCTACTTACTTTTCTTAGCATCAGTTCATGTAAGTCTTTCTAGGCCTTTCTGAAATCATTCTGCTGATCATTTCTTATAGAACATTAATATTTCATTGCATTCATATATCATTATTTACTCATTTTCCAATTGATATACTTCTTCTCAGTTTTCAGTTCCCTGTCAATTATGCTAATAGTTTTCCTAAAATTGAACTAGCCCTGCATTCCTGTTATGAATCCTACTTGGTCATGATATATTATTCTGGTAATAACTTGCTGAAAATCTCCTTGCTAATATTTTATTTATTCATTATTTTAATTATATTAATATTTTACATATTAAATTAATATTTTAATATATTAATTAGGGAAATTGATTTATAATTTTCTTTCTCTGTTTTGACTCTACCTGTTTTAGGTATCAACACCATATCTGTGCCAAAAAAATTTAGTAGGACTCCTTCCTTCTCTATTTTTCCAAATATTTTATATAGTACTGTAATTAATTGTTCTTTAAATGTTTGGTAGAATTCCTATGTACATCCATCTGGCCCTGAAGATTTTTTCTTAGGGAAATGATTAATAGCTTGTTAAATTTCTTTTTCTAAAATAGGACTATTTAAGTAATTTATTTCTTTCTCTGCTAATCTGGGCAATCTATATTTTTGTAGGTATTCGTCCATTTCACTTAGATTATCAGATTTATTGCCATACAGTTGAACAAAATAGCTCCTAATTATAGCTCTAATTTCTTCTTCATTGGTGGAAAGTTCACTCTTTTCATTTTTGATACTAACAATTTTATTTTCTTCTTTCCTTTTTCTAATCACATTAACTAAAGGCTTAGCTATTTTGCTGGTTTTTTCATAAAACCAGTTATTAGTTTTGTTTATTAGTTAAACAGTTTTCTTACTTTCAATTTTATTGATCTCCCCGTTTATTTTCAGAATTTCAAATTTGGTATTTAATTGGGGTTTTAAAATTTGTTCTCTTTCTAGCTTTTTTAGTTGCAAGCCCAGTTCATTGATCTTCTCTTTATCTATTTTATGCCAGTAAGCATATAGAAATATAAAACTTCATCTAAAAACTTCTTTGGCTATGTCCCATAAATTTTGGTATGTTGTTTATTATTGTCATTCTCTTGGGTAAAATTATTGTCTTTGACTTGTTGATTCACCCATTCATTCTTTAGGATCAGATTGCTTTGTTTCTAAGTAATAGTTGATCTGTTTTCCCCAGGTAATTTATTGAATGTAATTTTTATTGCATTATGATCTAAAAAAGATGCACTTATTAATTCTGCCTTTCTCCATTTGATTTTGAGATTTTTTTTTTTTTTTGATTTTGAGATTTTTATGCTCTGATATATGGTCAATTTTTATGTGGGTTCCATGTACTGCTGTGAAAAAAGTATGTTCCTTTCTGTCTCCATTCAGTTTTCTCCAAAGGTCTATCTTATCTAACTTTTCTAAATTCTTTTTACCTCCTTAATTTCTTTCTTAATCATTTTGTGGGTTATGTCTCTCGAAAACCAGTTCAGAGGCTAGATCTAGCGTTGATCTGAGAGAAGCCAGGAAGAGCTCCAATAACCATGTCTGCTCTCCACTATCTTGGCTCTGCCTCCAGCAAACACATATGTTTTCAAAGGATGATGACAAATCTCATTTCAGAAATTAGTGCAAAAGTGCCAGAAATTACCTAGACTAGAAATTATCTATTTTGACAAGTAAGTAGAAATTAAGGGAGTCTCTTGAAATATTTGTAATTTTTAATAGGTGTTAGGTTGTTATAGAGAAATAATAGTCAGATTCAAACTGTGAATTTTACTTCCTGATCTTCTTAATTAGTTGTGTGACCTCAAAGCAAGTCTCTAATTCTCTGGGTTTAAGTTCATTTAGAAAGTGAAAGGATAGAATGAGACATCTGTTAACTCCAATGATGCCACATTTTTTTTTTTTTTTAATTAGTTTTGTGACCTTAAAGCAAGTCTCTTAATTCTCTGGGTTAACTTCATGTGTATAGTGGGAGGGGTAAAATCCAGAACATTTTTCACTCTAGTAGGCACAAATTTGATTTTTTTCCCCCAGGGTTAATTTTTTAAAATAAGTTTTTAGATATTGTTTTATATGTTACCATAGTATTCCACAGTATTCTCCCTTCTTCCATCCAAGGAGCCATCCAGTATTAAAATTAAAATATTAAAAATACAAAAAAGGCAAAGCAAAAATTCAACTTAACTGAACAATACACCAAAAACATTTGAAAATATGTGCAGTGTGCACCACTTGGGATCTCCCATCCCCTCAAATGGGTACATTGGGCATGTCTGTTTCTTTTGAGCCATTCTTTGTTCTTTGCAACGTATTTGCTTTTGAGTTGATGTGAGTAGGGATGTGTTTCTTTCCATTTATAGTGCTATAGTCAGTATTTATTGTTTTCTTGACTTTTTAACTTTACTCCATATTAATTTTTGTAAGATTTTTGTACTCCAAATTTTTCTCTCTCCCCTTTTTTCTCCCTATTCAAGATAGCAAGCAATCTGATATAGCTTATATATGTACAGACATGTTAAATATATTTATACAGTAGTCATGTTGTAAAAGAAGACTGTTACTCAGTTTATGTAGTTCTTTCCATGTTTCTCTATATTTATCCCATTCATCATTTCTTACAGCATAGTAATATATCATTATATTAATACACCACAATTTATTTAGCCATTCTAATATTGACAGGCATCTTTGTTTCCAATTCTGTTATGACTGGAATTTATTTTTTAAATATTTTTATGAGTATGGGATCTTCCTTGTACATGCCTCCTTGTAATATAAGCCTATAGAATCTCTTGGTCAAAAGATAGATAGACATGTATGTCATTTTATTTACATAATTGCAAAATTGCTGCCTAAAAAGATATACTAGTTCATAGCTGAACCAACAACATACCAGTGTTCTCATCTTCTTGAATCTTTTCCAACAATATTTTGCCATCTTTTGTAATCTTTGTCACTTTTCAAGTGGTAAAATAAAACTGCAAGATTTTTTTGATGTGCATTCTTTTTGTTTTTAGAGATTTAGAGCAGTCTTTCACTTGATTGTCAATACTGTGCAATTCTTTTGAGAATTGTTTGTTCCTGTCCTTTGACCACATTGGGATATGGTTATTGTTCTATGTCTATCCCTATTAAATGTTTTTGCATCTTGGGTATATAAACTGATCAAAGAAATTTCATTCAAAAATTTTTTCCCATTCGACTTCTTATTTTCTTATCCTTGATATATTAATTTTATCTATATAGAAACTTTTCAGTTTTGTGTAATCAAAGCGATTTATTTCATCTTCAATAATTGTTCTTTTTTTTTTGGCTAAGAATACAAGTAGAAGTACCCATAGCTATGAGAAGTATATAATCTGGTTTTCTTCTAATTTCATTATAGTTACGGTTTTTACTATTAAGGTCACATCCATTTAGAATGTATTCTGTAATAGACATGGTGTAAAGTGTTGTTCTAATCATAGAGCTGGAAGAGAATTCAGATACATCTAGTCTGACTTATCTTATAGATGAGAAAACTTAGGTCCAGATGGGGTTAAATGATGTGCGCAAGGTTACATAGTTAATAATGTAAGAGGAAGGATTTTGACCCTAGTTCCTCTAACTATATGTCAGTATTCTTTTCATTTCACCATACTGTCTCTTTGTTAAATGCTAAGGGTTTTTAAATATATAGACATGTCCTACTTCAAATATATTTATATCCATATGTAAGTCTTTTTCTTCATAATAATTTCTATAATAACTAATATACATACAGTTGACTTATTTCAATTTTCCAAACATTTTATTCAAAACTTTGTACTGTAGATAATGAGCATTTTTATTCCCATTCTATTAGATGAGGAACCTCCAGCTCACCGAGATCAAATGATATACCATGGTCACATGGCTAGTGAATGTTGTGGCTTAGGGCACAATCATTGATGTTATCATTATTGCATTATCTATATTCTAATGGTCTTTGGCAGCAACATTTAAATTGAGTGTTATTAAAATAGGCCATTACTTTTGTAGATCTGATCTAGCAATGGTATCTATCATTTGATGGTTTACTCTTTCTTGGATGTAGTTAGCAATCTTTTCTTCAGGTCTCATCTTGTTGGATTCTTCTTCATGTCCTTCCATAAATACAGGCTTCATTTAATTTTCTTGAGGCCTCCTTGTTTTCTTTCTGTTTGTAGATACTACTCTAGCATGGAACCTCTCTACTTGTGTGGCACTTTTCATGTATACCTTGCTTAGCTATTTTTTTCTGGAAATACAGTTCCTTATTATTACCTAAAAGAATGGGTTATTTTCTTTCCTGATAATTTTTTTTTGTTTTTTTTTTTTGTTTCTGTTCTTAGTTTTGTGGGCCTAATTGATCAAGTATTTAACTGTATCGTGATCTTCTATATATATCTCATTAGAATGATTCACCCACTTGCTTAAATTGTCATCACTCTTGTTTTAATCCATTTAAATTTAAGTATTTCATTATTGTTATAGGACAAAAGTTTCTTTTTTACTGTGCCACTTAATTAAAAATTTTTGTAGGGATGTAAGCATATTTGAAATAGAGTATACCTATGTATTCTAAAGCATTTAGCAAAAACTTGCTAAACAATGCTATTTCCTGAGGCTTGGTTCACTACGAATGTTGTCTTTTCTCCACATCCTTTGATCTGGAGCTCTCAGGGTTGTCTCTTCCCTGCTGACATTCTTTTAAAGTAAAACAGTGCAAATTATAGAGAAACTAAGTTTGTGTTGTTTTTAACCTCCAAAATCTTTTGAGACCAATCCCTTATAATAAAAATAATTTTGAAAGTCTTCAAAAGCAAAGTTTTTTGTACTCTCTGTATTTTTTTTTTATAAGTAACTTATAAGCCCCTAAGTGAAAGACAAAATATTAGAATAATTGCAACTGCTTCACCTGGGAAGAGATGGGGGTGGGGAGTCAAAAGAATTGTTTCATTGTTGCATAAAAAATGAGTATAAAAATATACACTATATATATACATATATATCTATGTAGCATACATTCATACACACACTTATAGATAGAAACTCTACCCCTGATATTCCATTTCCTGTTACCTGAGAGTGAAAATTTAATTGTTTGGATAAACCCACCTTCCATTGTATTTTTCCTCAGCATCAAATTTTAATAATGATGACTCAAAATTGTGTAATACTTTAATGTTTACAAAGAGTTATATTTTTTCTCACAAAAATCCTATGAGGTAAGTAGTGTTGTATCAGTTAGGCAACAGTTATTAAACACCTACTTTGTACCAGATATTGAGTTGGGTGCTGAGGAAATTAAAACAAAAATGAAAGATTTTTTTCATTCAAGGAACTTACATTCTTTAATATGATTTAATTTTTTTCTTCTTTGTATTCTCAGTATTTAGTACTGTGACTGACTTGTAGTGCTTATTAATAAATGCTTGGTGATTGATTTATTGACTAAGCCCAATTTTACAAATGAGAAAAATGACATTTGAATTAAGATCTCTGGGTTCTAAATGTAGTACTTTCATCACTATAATTTTGCTGCTAAAATATTGCCACATTTTAAGAAAAAAATCATTCAATTTTATTTTAAAAAGTACTTTGTTTAGTCTAGCATAAATTCATTTGGCAGATAGAGCTAACTCTTGCCTCATGTTTGTGAATTAATTTTAGCCTGATGGAGCTCATTGGTTTGTAACTGGTTTCCCTTTTGAGAGTAATGGAGTGAGTTCTCTGTATAGATAAGGAAAATGAGAAAGGTATGGAATTTAAGATTTTGAGTGTCAGTTGATATTAATTGATGGCTGTTTTCTTTCAGATATTCATTTCTTCCACTGCAAGGTTTTTTAACTTTGGCAAGGGAGAGAGTATTATTTCTAATTGTGGCAGCACAAGCAGCTTTTTTTCTTGTCCAGCTGTACTTAAGAACTAGTCTTAGAAAGGCAAACTATAAATATATATTAGTGTATATGTTCTTTCCTGGATAGACATCTACCATTTTAGTAAGCATCACTTATTAAACCAGGAAGGAAAATAAAATTTTGGTAGTTTTATTGATTAACAGCTATTTGGGAGTATGTTTTCTTATAAAGTCAAAATATAATAGCCCAAAACAGGAAGGATTATGTGCCAGATTTCTGTTCCCAATTAAGATATAACTCAGGATCATGAAATTTCAGAGTTAAAAAGCCCTTTAGGAGTCATATGATCTAACCCATTATTGAAGTAAGAATCTTCTCCACAGCATCTTCAGGTGGTCATCTAATCCTTATGAGATGACATTTATAATAGGAAAGGCCTCTATCCTGAGAAAATTCATTCTATTTTTTGACTATACTGTTTTACTTTTACTTTATTATTTTCTGATTAATATCATTATTAATATAGTTTAGTGTGTACTTTTCTAGAAATTCTGAATAATGTTGATAGAAATTTTATGAAGATCATCAATGATAGGAAACGGAATTCATTGTAAGGCAGCCCATTCTTTTCCAGATAATTGACTTTAGGCTGCATCATGTTATACAAGACCTCTCATGTTTCTCTGAAACAATCTTTTATTTTATTTCTGATGGTTCAGTAACATCCCATTAAATCAACATACCATAATTTAGTTAGCTTTTTCATAACTGATGAGTACTTGCTTAGTTTCCAAATAATTTTTACTATAGAAAGAGCTAAAATATTTATTATACACATGGATCCTTTTGTCTCTTGAGAATATAAGCCTATTGTTGATATTGATATGATGAGTATTCATAGTGTAGTAACTTTTGTGACAGTTCTAAAATGCTTTCCAGAAGGCCAGTTCTAATTTATAGCTCCACTGATATTGAGATGATGTATTTTATTTACGAACATCCCCCATCCCACGTTTTGTCATTATCCTTTTTTGCCAGTCTCACAGGTATGAGTTTGATTTTCAGCATCATTTTAATTTGTATTTCTCTAATTATTAATGAACAAATATATATATATTTATTGGTTGCTTGGGTTTCTTTCATTGTTCATATCCTTTGAGCATTTATCTATTATGAATGACTTTTGTTGACATGTGAATCAGTTTCTAATGTGTCTTAAACATGAAACCCTTGCCACAGAAATTTTCTAAAAATATTTTTTTCCTATTTAGTTTTTTCCCTTCTAATTTTAACTGAATTGGTTTGTGTAAAAACCTTTCTAATTTTAGGTAATTGAAATAGGATTGCTTACTTGATCATAAACTCTTTGCCTTTCCACTCTTATTTTGGAAGTGTCAATGATACTATTCTTCTTGATGCTTTCTTTTCTAGGTTTTTGTGACATTGTTCTCTACTAATTCTCCTTCTACTTGTCAGTTCCTTTTCTGTCTCCTTTGCTGTATCTTCATCCAGGTCACATCTGGTAACAGTGGGGTCTCTCTTCCTGGGATCTCATCTCTTCTCCCTCTGTTTCAGTTATGATCTTATCAGCTATCTTAAAGTTTTAGTTATCATCTCTGTGCAGATTTTATACACACACACACACACACACACAGACACACTTCAGATGTACCTATCCAGCCCTAGTCTCTCCCCTTAAATCCATTTCCACAAATCCACTGCCTTTTTAGACGTCTTGAACTTCATGTCTCATAGACACTTTAAAGTTATATCCAAAATTAAACTTTTTATGTTTCCTTCCCCATCCCACCATAATTTTTCCCTTTCTCATTCTCCTATTTCTGTTAAGGGTAATAATATCCTGTCAATCCCTCAGCCTTGTTGCCTGGATATCATCCTCATCTCTTCACTCTTTTTCACCCTCAGTATCCAATTTTTTGCCAAGTTTTACCTTCACAATATTTCTAATCTATATTCCCTAATATATATGTCTTAGTATCTCCAACATATACTTGGCTTTGACATTGTTACCACGCTGATATAGACTCTCATGACCTCAAAACTTGGCTATTTCAATAGCTTTGGTGTCAACATTCCTCAAATCTCTCTTCCAGTTCTTGTCCATTCTCCTTAAATTGATCTTTCTTAAATGAACGTCTGGCCTTATTAACTCCCTCTGTCTACTTCCACTCAAATGCCCAATGGCTCTATATCACTTCCAGGATCAAATATAAAAATCTCATAGTTGTTCATAGCATGGCATATTTTGCCTTTCTGATTTTCTTATACCTACATTATGACATTCCCTTCCTCCCTCCCAACTCTTCAGTCTTTGCTGTTATTACAAGATAAATTCCATCTTCCAAATTCCAAAGGCAGGAACTATTTTGATTTTATATTGTATGCCCACTACTTAGAACAGTACCTTGAATATAGTAAGTGTTTACTGTGTATTAGTAGAGAGTTTAGAGAATTTAGAAGTAGAGTAATAACCTAGAAAGTTATTGGAAGCTTTCTAGGTCATCATTGTAGACTCTCAAGTTATAGGCTATTACAGAGGTATGTTGCTTCTGCTGTAAAATTATTTCATTGCTTCCTTATTTTGTTTATTAGATTAATAAAACATTATTTTAGTATCAAGGTGAATGGAAGATTATGAAGTTTAGTTGATTTTTTTTTTTAAATCATGAAAGAGAATTCCTTAAATGAAACAGTTATTTATATCAGTCTTTGTTGTCTAAGTGATTAAAGATTTTTAGGAGGTCACCATAATGATCTTGATCTCTCTTATGTAATAAGAGTAATTTGTTCAAGGTGCATTAATTTTTCAGGCCTTAAAATCTCACAGTATTGATGATACTAACTTGAAAATTCATGCATTTTTGAGGAATGAGCTACTTTTGGAAGATTATATATATACTACCTTTTGGAGTTGTGTCTTTAAGGAAATAATCTCTTTCAAAAATATGATTCATTTTTCTTTTAAACACACAGAGTTAGAGGGTTAGTTCTGTGAAATTAAAAAAACAAACAAACAAAAACCTTGAGCACTATTTAACTGTTTTGAAAAAAAATGTGTTTATTGGTTAATATTTTGAGCTTGAGGTAGTGACCCATAGACATTCTGAGATGGAGGTCTGGAGGTTGAGCCTAGGGTAGAGGCACCCATATAAATGTAATGAGAGAGAAATAGAAAGAGAACTACCTTTGAGGAACACCCTCTGCAAAAAGTATGGAAAAGGAGGAAGAACATATGAGGGAAACAGCTACCCAAGAGTGTTAAAGAAATCATAAAAGATACTCATTTACTTTCCTTTTTGATCTGATTTTTCTTGTGTAGCAAGAGAATTGTATAAATATGTTTACACATATTGGATTTAACATATTTCATTTTATCTTTATTTTTTTATTAAAGTTTTTTATTTACAATACATATGCATGGGTAATTTTTCAACATTGACCCTTGCACAATTTTCTGTTCCAAATTTTTCCCTCCTTTCTCCCACTCTTTCCCCTAGATGGCAAGTAGTCCAATACATTTAACATATTTTAACATGTATAACATATATTGGATTGCTTACCATCTAGGGGAGGGAGTGGGGGGGAGGAGGAGAAAATCTGAAACACAAGGCTATGCAAGGGTCAATGTTGAAAAATTATCTGTGCTTATGTTTTGAAAATAAAAAGCTTTTCAAAAGAAAAAATGGGGGGAGGAGAAATCAGAAAAGAGCATGTCACTGAAGCCAAAGAAAGAGAAACAGGGAGTGGTCAAATGTAGAAAAGATCAAGAGGATGAAGATGAGAAAAGAAATTGGTGTTATGTGATTGGATAAAAATCTTTTGGGGTATAATTTTAATTCCCTAAAATTTTTATTAATCCCCTAATATTTGTTATGAATAAGTTAACATTACTTAGAAATTCCAAAATAATTTTTCCTAGCAACTTTCCAAAGATTGCCAATTTCAGAGATAGTGATGATCTTCATTGGTAAAAACAGTTAACTTACCTGGGAATTCTTTATACCATTGAAATCACAGGTTGGGTTGTTATCCTTGTCTTATTTAGAAGAAAGTGCTTGGAAATTGGCACTGATTAATAACATTGTCCTGGTACTGTTTTACAAATATATGGTATATAGAGAGAGTCAAATTCATAGAATCAGGAGAGGAATTTATACAATAACAACTTTTCTAGTATTGACTATACTTTCTTGCCCCCTGAACTCACTAGTTTCTTTGAGGTAATTGGAATACCCTTTGTTCCTCGGAATTACTATATTCAAATTCTCCCACATTTACTCTTTTGAGTTTCATGATGTCTAAATATATCCCCCAGACTTGATTCAAATGACTATTAATCTATATTTCTCATTCCAACCCCAACTTTTCTTTCTTTATTCCATGAGTTTGGTATCTGATTTTCAGGTTTTTTTCTCCATTTTCATTCCTGCCTCCCCTAGTAGGAGGCTTCAGTATATCTCTACAAATACTATAGCTTCCAGGTTCTTCAATCTCAATTCCTGACCAACTCCTCCATCTGAGCTACTTACAGAGATAGTCATAGCCTTTATCTTGATAAAGCTAGAAAATATTCTACTTCTATGTTTATGAATTTTGTAATTCCTTTATGTGAACATAATCTTTTTTTTTACCATTCCATCTTTGCCTATTTGCCTAACCCTATTCTTCATCCTCATCATCATATCATTTCTAAAATATGTAGAGAATTGACTCATATTTATAAGAATTCAAGCCACAACAAAACTAGATGTTGTTTTTCTTATAGATCTGATTTCTCTTGTACAGCAAGATAACTGTATAAATATAGCAAGATAAAGATAAATGTATACACCTAAAAAAAATAAAATAAAATGGAGCTTTATGCCTGGCCTTTACAAAAACCCTTACTGGGTTTTGGGGTAGGGAGTGGTTGGTGGACAGCCTTATTTGGATTTACTCTAGGTGCTGACTTTATCCCTTTACTTCCTTGGGGTAGACTATTACTCTCCGTGGACATTGGTAGAAATTCAGGATTTTCTTTGGTGTCCTGAGTGGCCTTGTTTTGTATTTTTTAATAAAGTTAGTAATCCTAATGGACACACAAAATAAAACTGCGCTGAGAAAAAGCAGTCCTGTAAATTAATAGGTTAGAGGAGGGAATAGGGAATAAAAAGTCTCTTTGTGTGAGTGTTTAACTGAGTAACTCTAATGAAGATGGGGAGAAACTACATACAAGCAACTATATACAAGCAAAATATGTAGAGGATTAATTGGATATAATCTCTGAGTGAAGGCACTAGGATTAATAAACAAGACTGGGAAAAGTTTCTTGGAGATTGTGAGCCTTTAGCTGAAACTTCAAAGAAGCCAGGCAATAGAAATGAAGAGGAAAAGCTTTACAATTTGATATATCCATTAAGGAGTTGGAAATGATGAGACATTGAGTAGAGGTGGGGAAAAGTTTGTAGGGCTAGATTATATTTCAGAATCCTTGGCATAGACAGGGAAGAAACAGGCAATGAATACATTATTAGAAAGGTAAAGAAATATGTTTGGTCTGTTTCTGTCCTCAGAATGGAGGCTCTAAAAAAACCTCATCGGTAGGAATTGGAAATCAGCATGCAGAAGTATGTTCCAAAAGGAGAAGGTCCTAGGATTGGAGGATAGTCCAGGGTGCAATATAGCTCAGTTTTGGTGGCAAGGTCCCAGAGAATTAGAAGCATATCTTGGAGAAGAATGAAATATGGCTAGCCTGTGTTGATCCCCAACATTGAAGGTTCTAAAAGGAACTCACCATTGGGAGGAGGCTGGCATGGAAGAAATATTATTAGAGATGATATTTAAACATATGGAGGCTGATGAAATCAAGTGAAGTTTTGTAGAAGGAGGAAAAGAGAACCCAGCCCAGAATATGGTTTCCCCAACATTATGCCCAATAGGCATAATTTTGATGAAGATCCAGCAAAGAAAACTAAGAAAAAGCAATTAGATAGATAGGAGAATAGTGTCATAGAATTCTAGAGAGAAGAGAATATCTAGCAAAAGAGACTGATCGCCAAGCAGTATCAAAAGCTGCAGTATGAATGTCTGTAGAGAGATAGGTAAACTATCAAGTAGACTAACGGCATTTAACTTTGGACAGAACACTTTTAGCTGAATAATGAGTTCAGAAGCCAAACTGCAGAGAGCTAAGAAGTGAATGCAAGGAAGGGAATTTGAGGCACTAATTATAGGTGACCTTACCCATATAAGGGTGAAGAGAAAGAATGATAGGTAGTGATCAAGAATGGATAGATAAAGTCTGATTTTTCTGAGTATTTTGAAAATTTCAGGGTGTTTCAAACAGTAGGAAAGTAGCCCATTTACAAAAAGAAATTGAAGACTGGTGAGAGATTGGGGATGGTAGAAGTAAAAGGAAAAATCAACTGAAAAAAATGAAATGTAATGGGATCACTTTTGCATGTAGAAGGAGAAGGGCCACTTTATCATGTGAGAAAGAGTTGAAGGTGAAGATAGTGGTGGAAAGTATCTCAGGATAAAATGAGTATTTTTATAATAGGAGACAACACTCTCATCTAAGAGTATGTAGAGATAGGAAGGCATGAGACAGGTATTGTTTAAAAGATTTAGAAAATTGATGAGTGGGTTAGTAATTCAGTTGTATGCAAAAGAATTGCCTGTTGCAAAAAAAAAAAAAATTAGGATAATATAAATTTGTAATCCATCCAGTCAGTTTTGTGATTTTTTCTAGCTTAGTTTAGCAGCACTTGTATAGGGTAGATGCAAGTGATGCAACTGGTGGAAGCAGATTTGTAAGAGGCCAGAGATTGTTTGGAGGGAATGTGATAGAATGGCTGAACTAGAGAGGCCATGTGTAATATTTAAAATTTTTAAATATCATAGAATCTAGAAAGCACTTAAGTTGAATGCTGAATTTGGGATTGTAGGACCAGCATTCATAGACTATATCTGTCATTAAAAATCTATATGATCTATCTTAAACAAATCACTGAATTTCCCAGGGCCTTTATTTCCTCATCTAGGAAATGAAGTAGTTGAATTGAATGCCCTCTAAAATCTTTTCTGGCTCTAGAGCTATAATCCTTTGAATGTCTAAAATTTATAAGAAACTAATTAAAATTGTTCAAATACAAAACCTCATCTTCAACTTTACCTTTATAATACTAGGTTGTCTGATTAAATTGGCATAGTTTAGGAAAATGAATTATTTCATATGGAAATTATCTGAACTCCTTATTCATATATTTAACCTTTAGTCTATTTTCTTTCCCAATAAGCTTTATTTATAGAGAATTACTAGAGTTTCAAGTATGAAAAGCTAAGTAAATGAAAGTTGTTGATTTTCAGTTTTTAAAGAAATTGTCAACATCTGTCATTCCTTTTTCATTGATCATATAATAATAGAGCTGAAACAAAGTCCATTGGTCATCTAGTTTAAACCCCTTATTTTATAGATTTGGAAATTGAGACCCAAAAGGATGAACAATTTTGACTAGGTTCATATCTGGCAGTTAAATGTAGTATAGAGACCATATACTATTGTGGAAAAAATTTTTTTTTACTGGGAGCCAAAAAACTTCATTTCTAGGCCTGGATTTACTGCTAATGTGATCTTCAACAGATCACTTTATTTCTCTGAGCCTTTTTTTCCCCCTAAAATTGTAAAATTTCCCCCAAATTGTAAAATGAAGGTGGTGAGAGTTAAATTACTTCTAAAGTAACTGAGTCAATATTTGAACTCACATTTTTCTGACCAACCCCAGCAGTCTACAATTTTTCCCCACCTAGCTGCCTATATGTATCATTCTGCCTTGAATCCTTTGTTGCCTGGTTAGCCAAGAAAGTTTCAGGTTTTATCTCTGGAGAGGTTAATTAACTTCATTGCCCATATCTCATAGTGTGAACATCTAACTCCTGTTCTACAAATTCTATTCATTCATTCTTTAAACATTTATTAATCCCCTACTGTGCTTTAGCACTTCTTGATGAAATCTAGAATAAAGAAAAACATGATCTTTTTTTTTTTTTTTTTTTGCTGAGGCAATTGGGGTGAAGTGACTTGCCCAGGGTCACACAGCTGTTACGTGTCTGAGACCAGATTTGAACTCAGGTCCTCCTTACTTCAGGGCTGGTGCTCTATCCACTGCGCCACCTAGCTGCCCCCATGATCTTTTTTCTTAAGAAACTTAACATCTATTTGGAGAGTAATAAATACAGAAATTAAACTACTAGAAGAACAATACAAGGTACTATATTGTCCACAAAGTCATATTACATATCTAAAGAGACCAGAGAAGGGAAAAATGTGATTGTTGGTTGTTGGAAAAAAGTTTTATTGAAGCTGGAGGCCTTCAACTAGAGCTTGCTTTAATGGTTTAGAAAGTAGATTAGGTGTTAGGAAGAATGAAAGTGGAATGCATATAAATGATGGTTAGAGAAGCAGCAAGGTACCCTAAGGGAGAGACCCAGAAAGCTGTGTTTGGTGAGTGTGTTAAACCACTGCTACCTCGATCACCTTCTCCCCTTAATTCCCTCATACTAATAACCTAGGACCCTGAACCCAAGAGCTTTCATAATAGTGTTCCTAAACCACAAGAAATGTTTCTAGCTCATACCCTGCAGATATCCCTAAAAGGAGAAAACACTGGCGAAGGGGCATGCCTTTCTATTCAGTGTGCCCTTTTCCTTTAATGCCAATATCTGCTTCCCCTTTTGTATTGGTGTTTCCTCTGCATCTCCACTCTGGTCCATTCCTGCATTGCCAGTGGTGGTCAGTAACAGAGCCTCTCCAGGCCTCTTGCCTTCAAAACCCGTATGTGATGTGGTCATTATGCCTGTTTGATGAGCATGGGGTCACCAACTATGCTTAAGTAAGATGGAGTAACTGTCTACCTTGTCATCTGACCATTCTCTGGGTCTAACTTTGATCCATGGCCTTGATCTATGGAACCACTTAAACCTCTCAGGCTTTGAAGTCTGATCAAGGTCTGTGGACCTTGCCATCTACTTTGCTGCTATATCTTTAGTAATTTTTGAGCTTTGCTCCTCCGTGCTGCTGAACACTCTCTTATGTGCTCTCTCTCCCAATTTAATAGTGAGGTCCTTGAGAATAAGAACTGTTTCACTTTTCTCTTTGTGTCCTCAGTACTTAGTACAGTGCTTGATATGTAGTAAGGGCTTAATAAGTGCTTATTCATTCATATCAAGGGTTTCTAACTCTTTGGCTATCTTATAAAACCTATTGATATTATTTCAGGATAATGTTTTTATTTTTTAATGGATAAACCAATTAAATTAAAATATAATTATCAAAATATTTTTAAAATAGTTCAGAGGTAATAGATTACCCCTTGATAAAGATGAACACCCTTTTTCTTTAAATAGTTATAAAATATGAAAACTAAGATTTTAAAAACATGTTATGTCAGTTTAATTTAGCATTCTTAGCGTATGGCAAAGACTATGTATGTTTAAAATTGTTCAATTTATAAAACTTGTCTGTGCATTTTTTGTAGAAAATGAGGTCCCAAGGGATTGAAAAAATAACTTCAGGGCTGATGGTCATTTTTGGTTTGTTTCAGAGGGTGATGATTTGTGGCAAGCACATCTTAAGTTTTTGAATTACTCATTTCTAATATAAATATATACTTCTATATTCTCTTAGAAGTGAGAAATTTCTCTTTAAACCAAGTAGGGGCTATTTTCTAATAAAGCCTTTGTCTTTTTGATCATTGTGGAGTGTTTAAGAACTTAGTCAAAACTGGTTCTCAATAGATTCCTGAGACTTTTTCTGAGAGGAAAACTAGGTTTTTTTTGGTTTTCTTTTGTTTTGTTTTGCTGAGGCAGTTGTAGTTAAGTGACTTGCCCAAGGTCACCCAACTAGGACATGTTAAATGTCTGAGGTCATATTTGAACTCAGGTCTTCCTGATTTCAGGGCTGGTGCTCTATCCACTGCGCCACCTAGCTGCCCCAAACTAGGGTTTTTTAATTGGGTCTGACTCCATGTAACTTTTCTGAAATGATTATTGATGATTTAGAGAAAAGGTTCTGACCTGAACATTGTTTTTTATTAGTCAGTGAAATAACCAGGACTTCGTCAGAAGATGTTATTTGGGAATGAGATTTAGGAATTCTGATTCTTGGTTTTAATTAATAATATATTTTTAAGTGTCTGACACTGGACCCACACCACAGGCTACACATTTATTTAAAAATACATATTGAATACTGACTGCATACTTGGTATTCAGGAGATAAAATGTGCTCCAGGGGTTAACAATTTAATAGTGGGAGATAAGATATATATCATATATCTTCTGAAAGTTATGGATAATCAGTATTGGAGTACTTAAAAGAGAAGTGGTCACTTTAGGGTATGATAATGAAGAAAAGAGATGGTGTTTTAGCTCAGTCTTGAGGAATCCGTGGGGTTTCAATAGTTCAGAAAGGCATTCTGAGAATTATTCGGAACATTGAAACCACAACTAATTAATGGAATTATACATGGTAAATTATTGCGTTGATTTTAAAAGTTTAAAATGGTTATTTAAAAGCCTTAAAAAATTGAAGGTGCTATTCAGTATAGCTCTCCCCCCTCTTGTTAGTACATGGCAAATTAACAATTATAAGAAGTTGAAGAGATGAAAAGTAAATACAAATGTAATTTGTAGATCATGGCCCTAGTAGGTTTCCCAGTTACCATTGGAGTTAGATTCTTCTAAGGCCGGGGAAGACCAACTGTTATTTAAATACTAGAAGAAAGGAAAGAGTTAGTTATAGCTAGGGTAGAGTGATGGGCTCCACTGTGGAGGGGAAGTTGCCTTTGGTTCTCTGTGAGCTTCTTTCCCAGGAATGCCATCTATGGATGCTGTTGCCCAGTCTGGGGTCTAACTCTTCTCTATCTAGGTTGATGGGGTTTTCTGGGTCTCTTCTTTCAGTGAGATTGTGCCTAAGCTGTGTACTTCTCCCCTCCCACCTTCCAACTGGAAGACAACGGAACAACAAGAACTCACAGTGGTTACCTTCCCCTTCTGCTAAGAAGGATGATCTGAGGTGTCCCCAGAGTTGAATTTTCTTGTTTGCCCATCTTATCCACTTTCTGTGGACTGCTCTTTAACTGAATGGATTTTTTTTTTTTTTTTAAACAACATCTTGGGGACTGAAGAAGTATCATTAAGGTAGGGCTGAAAGAGGCAGTGAAATAAAATTACATTTTTTTTAAATCTTTTTTTTTTTTTAACATCATTAGAATTGACTGTTTTAGTTTACCCACAATACTGTGCTTGGTATATTGCACTGGGAAGAATTCGGCTCCAGTACTGAGAGACTTGAGGCATCCAAATGTCAAACTGGACCTGATGAAATTAAATTTTTCTGCTTAATTAGACTGTGAGGATAATAAAGTTTAAATTTATAGTTGTCCTGAGTGTAAGGGTCACTAAAGGAATAAACAGTGAATAGTGTGGTATTTGTACTATTTTGAATCCTAAAATTTCAGTGGTGGAAAGGAGCAAAGAAGTCATGTATTTCATGTATTTTCAACATTAGTGCAGTGAGTACAGAGAGCATTGAGCTTAGAGTTATGAGAGACTTAGGTTGCTTCACTTGCTCTGACATTGATTATGTGATTCTAAGTGAAATTTCTCTAGGTCTTCAGTTTTCCATCTCCAAGATGGATATAATAATATCATATGTCTAATGTCAGTTTTTTTTTTTTAATGAGGAGAACTTAGTATGTAGTTTTATTTTTTTAAATTCACAAAGATCTATTTCCTTTCTTTCCCATTTGTCCATGAGTTTATGCAGATATTCCCAGGCTTCTCTGAGAGTATCCCTTTAATTTTTTCAACCATCCCCCAAACGATGGGCATCCTTTTAGTTTCCAGATCTTTGTCTTCACAAAAAGAGTTGCCATACATACTTTTATACTTTCTCTAATACCTTTTGGGTTATTAACTTAGTAGTGATATTACTGGGTCAGAGGGTTTGCACAGTTTAGGAACTTTTGGGGTTTAGTTCCTAATTGAAGAAAGTACTTTGTAAACTCTTAAGTTGTTATAGAATTATGAACTGCTCTTATTGTTATTATTTACTAGCTGCATGGAATTTAGAGCATCCCTATCAAGTCTTCATGTAGCCGCCTTCTGAAGATAACCTAGGGCAATTTATGTATTATCTTTGGATATCAGTTTCCTTCTCTCTAAGCTCTCTTCTAGGTTTAAATCTGGGATTCTCTATATTTCAGTAGCCAGATATTAACAGCCTTTTTAGGTAGCCAGTTCCATTTCTTGGAGACCTCTAATTATTAGGAATTATTTCCTTTGTAGTGAATCAGAATTAACTTTGCAGCTTCCACATATACTTTTTAGGATTCTTTTTTTAGGAACCCTTTGGGGCCAAATAGAATATAGTTTTTCTTTGATTATTTGAATAGTGTTCACCATACTTCAACCTCACTTTTTATGTATGAGAGAATATTATATTATTAAATTAATAATTTGTTACTAAGTGTGGTCGATCCTTTTCCTTTTCTATTATGTGTAAATCTGTTTTTAGTCTCTGAGGGCATAACTGATTAACCTTGCCTCTAGTCCTCTGGGAATATGCCAGCCAATTTTGGGTGGGACCCTACTGAGAGTGCTAATTTCTCTTTAGAGTAAAAACCAAGCCCTATCTGGGTGAACCCTTAACCTAAGGAAAGGAATCTCTGTTCTTGGTCCCTTCCATTAGAGTTTAGGGTGACCTAGCTCGTGAAAGAGAAAACAAAACAGAGAGGTCCAGATAGAGATGACTTCTCCCTACCCATATTGCTAAAGGCTTTTGAGCCTCAAAATCAAGTTATATTCGGGGCAGCTAGGTGGCGCAGTGGATAGAGCACCAGCCCTGAAGTCAGGAGGACCTGGGTTCAAATCTGGTCTCAGACACTTAACATTCCCTAGCTGTGTGACCCTGGGCAAGTCACTTAACCCCATTTGCCTCAGCAAAAAGCAAAAAAAAAAAAAAAAAAAAAAAATCAAGTTATATTCTCAGTGGGAAAAGACTTTTAACTCTCCTCCTCATTAAATGTTCACCAATCAAGATTGATTTGTACTTGTCTGGGAATTTCCTTTCAGAAGCTATTTAAGGCATTTCTTGGGTGATTTTGGTTACTGAGAGAAATCACTGAAATCAGCAGACATATATAGATTGCTAGATAATGGGATTAATAAATTGATTATTAATTGCCCAGAGTGATTAGTAATTAATTACTAATCTCGAGGTTTTCATTCATCATATTTAGATTAAAAGAGTGAAGTTAGAAAGGAAAATCAGCAAATGTGAATCAGAATAAGCAGAATATAGTGAAATCTGGGGAGGAAGTCTTTGTAAGTTGCCATTTATGTTTATTTTTATTTTTGTTTTTTTAACGACCTTCTGCATACACCTGACTATACAAGGAAGACCTAGTGCTTGACACTAGTTAGATTACATCAAAAATATTAGGCCTGTTTCTGAGGACCATATTTTAGAAATGACATAGGCAAGCTTTTTCCTGAGAGATCTACCATGGTAATTGTGGAACTTGAAACTGTAGCATATAAAGATAAGTAGAAACCTCTCAGGATCTTCCTGAAAGGAAAAAGAGTTAGGGTGAATATGATAGCTTTTTTCAAATGCTTGAATGTTTTCCTATAGAAAAAAAAAATTAGATTTATTCTTCTTGACCCCACAAGGTAAAAGTTAGGAGTTATCACATTTAGGTTCAATATAAGGAAAAAAAAAACATTAACAGCTACAGCTTCAATTGCTTAGCACAGTACATTTTCTTTCATTTAATCATCAGGCAGAGAATAAATGACCACTTATTGGAAATACTATATATAGGATTCTTATTGTGAGTTAAAGATAACTTAGTCTACGTGAATTTTATGCTTTCTTATAACCTTAGTATTCTGTAGTTATTCTCTTAGTAACATTTCATTTCTGGGAAGCTATATTGTACTTACCAGAAAGTAATCGTTTCTGATTTCCTCATGAAATCTCATGCATTATACTTTTATCAGTAGTTTGGAGTCCTGTAAGGTCTTACATTGCAGGAGATTATCCGATATTAAAATGCCATTATAAACAAAACAAACTCTTTCAAATACCAACATTAATGATTTCTATATACACATATAATTATCTTCCCCCTAACTAGTATAATTTATAATCAAGTTGTCAGTAATTTTTTCTTTTCCGTCATTCCCTAGTGTTTTATAGATAACGGTTAAGTATTGTCATCCTTTGGACTCTTATAAGTGAACTTAATTTTTTTTTTTTAATGCAGATAATTTTCTTTCATTGAGAGTAGAGGCAAAAGAATAGTGAGGGTGCTGAGGCTTTCACAACTATAGACACAGCCCATTTTAAATAAGGTATATTAAGAAATGCATATTTTTTTGGACTTGTCCCCTGTGCTGGGGATCTTCTCCCCTACCATATCCCTATTCACCCAGCTAACTTTTGTATTTGTTGGTTTTTTCCATTATATCTTAAGCTTCTTGAAAGCAGGGAATTGGCATATTGCTTGCCACAAAATAATAGGTACTTAATAAATGTTAATTGGCTGACTATTACTTTCCTAGTCTCAACTGTCCTAATTTGCTTATCCTGATTTTTTATGGCCTGGTCCGTGTTCTCCGTATTCTCTATTCTTCCTTGCATATATAAGACTTGACAAATGTTTGCCATTGATGTTGTTAGGGCATACCCACTATGTGTCTGACCATTTCAACTGCTCTTCTTGGGACTTTTTTCTGTTTCACACTATTGAACTGTTGGAGATTTCTGAAAAAATATAAAAGGATTCAGAACAATGATAAACTAATCATGTATGTTTGAATGTAGGATGCATTATTTATTACATTTTTTTCCTCTGTCAAAGATTTACCTGTTTAATTATGTTTTCCCACTTAAACTATAATTAAAATTAATTTTCATTCCCTCAGCAAAACTGTACATGATATGAGAAAGGATATCAAGCCTGGGATTATTAATTTTGTAGATAATGTGCATATGTGTGAAATAGTCTTTTGCCTTAATAACTTATAAATTTTACTAATTCGATATGTCTGTTACATGGTTCGAAATAGTATTATCCTTGTTGCCTAGGCCTTCCTTGTAAAACTATGGTAAACTAAGAGATAAGAAAGCCTTCAATAGAATTATTAAGCAAATAAAATTTATGTATGTTCCTTTTATCTTTTCTTTTTTTAAACTCTGGTCCCTTTCCCTAGCTATTCTTCAGAGAAAGTTGTAATGCTTTCTCTTTGTCCTTACCATGCACTGTAATGTTCCTCTTAATGTACCTTATGCCCTGAACACTTACTGCTACTTCTTTCTCTTTCTTTCATGATCAAAACTGTCCTGTATGTTTTTTGTGGTAGATTTAGTGAGGTGGATAGACTTGTTTTAGTGGGGTGGATAAACTTTTCAGGATTAATATGCTTATTTCTACTACCCTTCCATTAGGCAGATAATCTCAGACACTGCTTCTCTCTCAGCAGCCTTTAAAAATTTTAAATTTTAATCCTTTAAAAATCTAGCATTCTGAGTGTTCAAGGTGGGTTGACTTACACTCTACTCAAGGTAGAGTGTAAGGAAGGCAGAGAAGTTGTCTTCATTTATTCTTTTTCTTTGTATTGCCAACACTTCATACAGTGCTTAACATGTAAGAGGGGCCTAAAAATGCTTGTTAAGTTAATTAGCTGGTCATATGCAATTCATTTTACCTCAGTTTTCTTATGTGTAAAATTATATTCCCTAATAATAATTGCTACAAAGGGTTGTTGTGAAATTCAAATATAACAATTTATGTAAAACTCCTTTTCAGTTTTGTAAGTGCTATGTCGATGCCATGAATTGACACCTACTATGTACCCTACCCGTCACTGTGCTAAGTGCTGGGAATATAAGAAAGGCTTTCCAACATCCTCCCAAAGGCAAATACTGGTCTCAAAGAGCTCACAAAGTACTATTTTGTAAAACTGGGATTTTTATTATATCTTATTGACATTGTTGAATATGAATAAGAATTAAAATATTTATAAAACAAAAGCTCTAACAGAAGTTCTTTTTTCCTCTAATACATGCATTAGGTAAATTAAGAGAAATGCCATAAAGTAGCACTTTAAAATATTTTTTCTCTGTGAAAATAGTGTAACAGATATAATAGCTTAAAATAATTTTGTGATTTAGGTTGCTGATACTTTCAAAAATTCCATAGTGAGTTTTTCTTAATTTAGTATATGTGAAATAATGAACAGATTTTAGTTAAAAATTGAAAGTTTATTTAAGTGAATGGAAAAGTTTATTTATTGTTTTGGTAATTCTATGACTATTCCAAATTCCCTCTTAGTATATTAAAGCTAATGCCTTTGGATTTGGTGAGTTTAAATAAAAATATTCCATATGTCACCATCCCTTGATTTAAGTGACCCTGGTTGTATTTTCAGAATATGTCAGAAAATGTTGGATTTGGAATTGGACTTGGATTTTAATCTTTTTACACATTTCCTTGTTCTGTGTGTCCAGAAGTAAGCTACTTAAAAATGTGGATGAGAAGCCTCAGTGTTGGTAGAATGGACAGAGACAATCAAGAAAGTCTGGTTTTACTTCAATCTTTGATACATACTGGGTGACATTAAATAGTTGTAGTAACAGTACTTATATGTAGTTATATCATTTCATCCTTAGCAAGACACTGTGAGTGAGATACTACTATTATCTGCTATCTTAAAAATGAAGAAATAGGCTGAGAAAAGTTCACATAGGGCCACACAGACAGGTTGATCTAAGGCAGAATTTGAACTCAGATCTTCTTGATTCTAAAGTATAAGATGATAAACTGCATAATTGTGTGTTTGTCTGACATTGAAATAAGAGGTCTTATGAAAAAAAAATTGGAAATGTGTAATTCCTATTTCAGAAAGTGTCTGAAGGTTTATAATATGTTTCTGTAATGAGGTGATTTAAATTAGTGCTTTCCTATTTTAAAACTCTTCAAGTCCTATCTCTAGTATTACCTATATTACTTTGGGTAATTATTTTGAAGGAGTTGGACTAAAGGACAGTTCCTTTTTATGCTTAGATCTATGAACTATGATCTGTGTTCAGAGCTGATGAGCTCCTTACACATCCATTGAAGTGTCAAGTAAATCTCTAAATTATGTACTGAAAGGCAGGAGGCTCAGGTGTTGTATAGATTTGTTGATAGCAGCTGTTTCAAAATATCCTTCTAAGAGAATCAGGAATTGTAGTACCCTTAGAGGTTAAGGGGAAGAAGACTCTGAGTCTGTGGTTAGGTGAGATAGATGAGCTGAGGGTTTTCGGAGTAGCCAAAAGGAAAAGCCCTTAAGCAATTCACTGTACTCATAAGTATAGCCATGACACTAATAAATATTTCTGTGTCCATGAGGACACCACTCACTTGTTTATGTGACGTTTGAAGCCAGGCTTGATGAAATTTTCTCTCCTTTTGGGAACTCAGTGTCATATCTTGCTTTATATTGGGCATGCATATGAAGAAAGGCCTGCATAAAGCAAATGACAGATTGTAAATTTCTCTGCTAAGTTCACAGTTCAAAAAAAAGAGAGTGGAAGACAACCATCTTTCTTATTGGAATCTTCATACAGTATTTATTGCTCAGCACAATACCACTGAGGCCTTGAAAAAATGTTAATTGATTTTATAGAAAATAGGTCTTTAATCCTCAACGTATGGGGGAAAAAATCCTTTCTTGGATTTTTTCCTGTAATTCTTTTATCTTCTAAATAAATCATCATTAAAAAGAAGGGTTAAAAACGAATATTTCTTAGCATTTAATAGCATTTTACATTCTCCTTTTTCTTCTATGAAAGTGGTTGCATCCAAAATTCATGCACCAAGCAGTGAAGAGCATATGACTTTGCTGTGAGCTATCAGAGAACATCTGTATATTTGGGTATAGTCATTATAATAGCTGCTTTTAGGATCTTCTTGTAATCTTTGTTCCCCTGTTGATTTGTTATTGTCAGTGGATAGTGATGGGGTCCTATCTAAGAAGATATAACATATCCTGAAATAGAAATTGCACATTTAAATCTGGAAACTGCATAGAAGTGTCCAGTTCTGGAAGGAAATGAAGCAAATGTGAAAGCTGTCTTTAGCCCATTAATGACATGGAGGAAACATTTTGAATATAAGGGTGGGTTATCTTGGGAAATTACATGGAATTGTAAAATATTAATATCTTAATTAGCTTTCCCATGCAGACCAGCTTTAGACTGGCGGATGGATATGGTTAAGACTGTGACCTTTGTCAGGAAGTGTACAGTTCATTTAGTAATTGAGCAAGTCAGTAATTAAGCAGAGTAATGAGATGTCTGTTTAATTCAGGAATTGATGCTTGGCTTGGCTAAGCTGATGGGAAGGAAATGTATGAATTTGTGATATGCCTCATCTTCTGGTCCAGGGTCATACAAACTCTAGCATTGACCCAATAATGAAAAATTTGGAGAATTAGAAAGGGGAGTGGGGCTCTTTGCTTTACCTGCTGTATATGACTCTTATTCAGAAAAGTTGACCTAATAGTGGTGATTGGGCATGTAAAAAATCAACAGAATTTTCAGCAAGGACAAATGTTAGGTATGTAATATAACTATGGATTGACCAGCCAAAACTAGGGATTTGACTCCTTAGATCTTTTGAAGAACAGAAAATCTCAGTCTAGTCCATTTTGTCTCTGATCACTTAAAGTCCCTTCACTTAAGAGGAAGAAAGATTGAAACACAAAAGAGTAAAAATAATGGTGTTATTCTTTCCTGATGACCAGATAAAAGGGGGCCCTGGGACACTTACCCAGAAATCCATAGCAGTTCTTGGTGGAACACTGATTTGGTCACTTAGTGCTTTCTGGATGCACACTCAGTTCTGAAAGAATATTGAATCAAAAGGCTTTTGTTTACTTCTCATTAAGTGGACAGAAAATAGTCATTGATTATCTGTTCATATTTGCTTCATATTCTGAGTCAGGGAATAGGACCTTTCCATTGCACAACATAAAGCATTTCTTGAAGCAGACTTCTCAAGGCTCTGAGTTGGATATGTTGCAGCCAGAGTGTGAAGACTACCCTCATTGTCTAGACCTTAGCTATAGTAGAATCTTCTGTAAAACTTTTAGCTCTGCTGTCATTAGCATTAATACTAGCATCTTTAAGCAAAGAAAAATGACACTTTTGTTATTGTAGTAGAGGAATTTATTCATTCCAAATTCAAAAACATTTATTAAGTACAAAGACAATAGCATTTGTTTATCAATTTTTTTTTTGGATCAGAATTGTGTTTTTATTATAGAATTAACTATGAGAGACTATTAATTTAACCTGGCCTACCAAGGTAGGAAGAGCAGATATGTTTATTTGTAGAAAAGAATTAGTATGAAATAGAGAATAGTATCATTCAAACCTATGATTTTATTTGGAAGGAATGTAAATTAAAAAATAAAACAAAACAATGCTCTTATTTTTCTATAAAACAGTTTCCAATTGTTCTTATTAAGCTGGATTTAGTTTTTTCCTTGCAACTCTTTCTGCAGTCTCCATATCCTGCTTTTCAGCCACCACACTCTACAGTTACAATTGACAACAGCATTCAGAGAAGAAATCCTGTAAAGGAAAGAGTGCTGGATTAGGCAGACATAGACCCTGGGTGCAAATCCTCACTCTGCTGGTTATTTAAGCAACTCACTTAACTTCCTTAGGTCTCAATTTCTCTCATCTGTAAATATAAGGATGCTTGATTAGATAGCTGTCTACTCTTCTTTCCAACTGTAAAATATATGGTCCTCTGATTTTCATATGAAAGAGTTGCTATCTTACTAAATGTTATAAATAATATTGTTTTTATGTATATAGACAGGTATGAGGAAAAAGAATGACAAGAGTAAGGTTTCTGAGATTTGGAGCAATGACCTCTACACATTTTTCCTCATGGATAATTGCTACAGTGAATTTGTTTAGGTTGTCTCTGTGAGAGGAGTAAATAAGCATCAGCTCTCTTAATTCTAGTATGTTTACCCTTGAAATAACCCAGAATTCTGACAAGCTTTTATGTGGTGGGTTTTTATCAAGTGCTAATTGGATTTGTAATTCTCCTATTTTATTATATCTTCCATAAATAAATATACTTGTTTGGTCTGTGTGTCCCAAAAGATGTTATTTTATTATCACACATTGAAATAATATAATCTTAGTATCTTACTGTACCACTTTATTATTAGCAAAGATGCCTGTTATGTGGTATAAAATGTTACTGTTATTGACGACCTGCTTTGTTTTGATTTGTTTGGAACAGTAAGGAAAGGTGCTTAATTTAAATAAATTATGTAAACTTGTTAAATGGAATTCTCAGGAGAACCAAAAATAATTTTAAATGAAGTTTACAATGTGGTGACAGCTGATCCACTTAAGAATTAGCTTATTTAATGACATTGGAATTAAAGGAAACTGTTGCAAGGTTTCATAATATTGCTGCTGTTTTCACATTTCAGTGGTATTTCAGTAATATATTGCTTTAGGAGGGAATTGGGTTCCCTTCTACCTAGCCACAAGATTTTTATCATTCTTTATTCCTTTTTGGATAAGCAACTCAGATATAATCAGAGAGAGCAGGAAGTTATCCTTCCTCCCCCCCCCCCCCCCAAAAAAAAAAAAAAAGACTGTAAAGAATATGGACTAAGAAGGCAGTTATCATGGTTGAGGTAAATGCTTTGTATTTTACCTGCTTGATGCATTTGATATATTCCATAGAGCCACAGGATATATGAAGAAAGTAAAAATGCAGTCTCTTGCCTTAATGATGCTAATTATTCTCCTATGCTTTCTTTTTCTGTACAAAATTTTGTGTTGTAAAATTTAAAATAAAAGAATTTTTTTTGCTTAGGGTATTGGAAGTTAAGAAGATTGCAATCTGAAGAAATTATTCTGAAATTTTTCCTCTTTCTTTGACCTCCCCAGTCGTTCATACTTTTGTTGAAGACCACTCACAACTTCAGCTAATGTGGAACATTTGTTTAAAGGCTTTTAGCCCGAGGGCACACACATAACACATCTGCTTCACCAGTTAATTTCTGACAAGCTGAAGTAGTGACTTTGATTTGTCAGATGGTAGATGGTATGGGTCCTGGTTACCTTAGAAACCATTTCTCTTCTTAAAATTCTGCTCACATTGTTGTGATTCCCTGAGGCACTTCTGCTGAACATCTCTAGTTATGAACTCTGATGCCAAAGAATTCTGCCTTCTTCAGTGAAGGCCCTACATGTAGAAGTTATTTCCTTTCTTGTGAGCTACAATTTGAAAGTAGTTAGGAAATACTTCAGCTATCTTATTACCTTTCTGTGAAAAAGAATTTCCTATTTGCCAATTAGTTTTGTTAAAATATTTATTCTTTGGCTTTATTGCTTCAGGATCATGTTTTTCCTTAAGTTTTGGATGATATAAGCTAATTTATTTATTGCAAAAAATTTCATGTGAAATCTTTATCATTATTTCATTAAACAGCATTTTTTATTTGTTACATTTTGTATACTACTTTTAAAAAGATCCATGATCTTGTTAACCTACATGTCTCAAAAGAATAGCAGCATATCAATTGCAGCATGCTGAAATTGCCTCATACTTCCTGTCTTTCTAATCTTCCATCCCCCTTAACAACATCAAATAAAGAAAAATAGAACTCTTATAACAAATAAACATCATCTGAGTAAATTTATTCATTATTCTTGTCCCAAAATCATTGTCTCATTTTATATTTTGAGTCTATAATCTCTCTATTAGGAACATGCTTACCCTTTGTTCCTTTGGAATTATGATTTATCATTATGTTGCTTAAAACTTGTGATTTATTATATGTTGCTCTCTTACTCACTTCACTGCATCAATTCATTTGAAGAGTTTTCTTTGAAACTGTCTATTTCATCATTTCTTAATGGCACAATAATATTATATTATGTTTTTGTGTACTGGGTGTTTTTTTTTTTTAGCCATTCCTCAATATGTGGTCCCTCTTGGTTTCTAGTTTTTTGCTATTAAAGAGTTTTTATGAATAGTTTTGTATATACAATTTTTTTCTCTTTCTTTGATCTCTAAGAAATAAATTTATTATTAGCAGTATTGCTAAGTAAAGGATATACATAATTTAGTAATTTTTAAGGTATAATTCCAAATAGCTTTTAAGAATGGTTGGATCAGTTTTATTGTTCCATTAACAGTATATAGTATACTTGTTATGCTACAACTCCTTCAATATTTGTAATCTTTTTTATTTTCTTCCATATTTTTTGCTATTCCAATAGATGTAAGATAGAATCAGACTGCACTAGAGTGTGTGATACACACTAACCTTCAGGCTGCTTAAAAGTGATATTTGTTTTTATACATGAGATAATATAATGTTTTAACTTTTTTTTAAGGAAATTGTCAATACTTCTGGCTTGTAGAATTAAGAATAAATCATAAATATATTAGGATTTTAAAATCCACACACTAATTGCAATCAGTTATATCATAAAGGTGTTTTCATTAATGAAATTGATCAAAATGTTACTTTTGGAAGAAAAGTGCATTCAGTTATGTCTTGCTTTTGATAGCATTCTTTTGTGAGAGTACCATGCCAATAGTAAATTGGAAAGAATACAGTCCAATGGCTCTTATTATTAGAAGGTATTAGCTATACATGTTAAGTATCTTATTCAGTTAAGTTATATGTGAATTACTGTAAACTTAATTTTTAGAAAACAAATTTATTGCATATACAGCCAGTCACTAATGTATTGTGTTCTAAAATTTTATTTGCTAGTCATTTCTTTGGAACTAAGAATCCATGCCCCTCTCTTTGTGTGCCACCCCCTCCCAAAAACATTAATATTTACTGATCATAGTTTCCCAGGGTATTAGTTGAAATAGTAGTAATAGCAATTCACTTTTCATGATATTCATATTATCTTCCCTATCTATCTACTCCATTTCTCTTTGAGGTTTTACTCAGCCTTCCTTCTGTTTTTAGAATCTTTTCTGTTGTTTGCTTGTGTTCTGTTTTAATTCAGATTTATTTCTTGCTTTTTTGAGATTCTCTTCTGTTACTCATTTTTTAGGTTCTTCCTCATCTGTTGGTGTATAAAGCCCTTCCTCTTCCCAAGACAGGACTGATTAGTGAACTTTGCCTTCTCCATTGGTGGATTATGGGTATTGGTCTCTTTTCTTTCAGGCATGCTGTTCTCATAATACATTTTTTTAACTCTACCTGATTCTAACATGCCCCTCTTCTTTTGTTTCTGTGCTCCAGCAGACTTGCTCTCTGCTACTTCTTGAAGCATTAAGAGAGTCCATTTATAGTCTTTTCTATGGGTATCCCAACAGCCAAAATTTGAATTGCAAGTTTACTCTTGATCATTGCATTAGGCATGGCATATAGAGTTGATAAGGGAGTATAGAGATGCTTATCTGTTGAGTGAGAACTAAGTCTTAAAAATTGTCCGGAATTGTTGTGTTTTTAACCTTTTGTTCTCATATCTTATGATATCAACTGTGATCAGTCTGATACATAATTCCTTTTTATGGCAGAAGGGTTAAAGCTGTAAGCAGAAATTTATAATATTGGATGTATAGATGCATAATGGAAGATGATCCTTACAAGGGAAGAAAGTGAATGAAGATTCACAGGTTGAAATGAGTCAAGAATATATAAATTATAGTGAACAGGTTGGCAGTTAATGTTTTTTAACACTTGCTTCTTTTATATTATTTTCTATATCTTACACAAACAGATAATTGAGAGAACCCCAGTTGATGGCCTGAATTTGAGAAATTAGATTTAATTTCTTGTTCTGTCTTTGATTTGGTTTCTTGATCTACTATGGGCAGCTAAGTGGCATTATAGATAGAGTACTGGGCCTTGAAGCAGAAGGACTTATGTTCATGACTTCAAATACTGCTTCAGATACTCAATTGGTATATGATACTGGGCAGATTACATTTCCTGTTTCCCCCAGTTTCCTCATCTGTAAAATGAACTGGAGGAGGAAATGGCAAACCACTCCAGTGTCTTTGCTAAGAAAACCCCGAGTAGGGTCATGAAGAGTCAAACTCAAATGAAATGATCAAACAAAAAATCTGACCTTGACATATTAAACTTAGGAAGAAGAGTTTAAATGCTGTTTTTCATTTCTTCTGTAAAAAAAGAAGGTACTTTTTTTCTTAGATACATCCAGTTCATGTAAGTATTCTACTACTTCTTGACTGTGTGGCAGTCATATAATTTATATGTAATTAGATTATGTGTAAATGTATTGGCATAATGTAATTTCTCTAAATGTGTACCAGCATTGCCTCTTAATAGTTTTGAAGGAACTTTTTGCTCAATAGTAGTTATAGCCATTCATTAGTGATTATAATAAAAAGTCACTAATAGTTTATTAGATATAGTTTGAGCAAGTTAAATATCCTGAGACATTAAGAAGGTAGTCTTTTTTTTTTTAATAATAATGCAAAGATAGTTTTCTTCCTACACTTTTGTAAAACCTTGTGTTCCAATTTTTTCTCCCATTTCTCCTTTACCCTAGAAAACAAGTAATTGAATGTAGGTTAAACATGTACAATTCTACATACATGCATTTCTACATTTATCATGCTGCACAAGAAAAATAAGATCAAAAGTGGAAAATAATGAGAAAGAGAAAAAAAAGCAAGCAAACAACTATAACAACAAAAGGTGAAAGTATTATGTTGTGATCTACATTCAGTCCCTATAGACTTCTCTCTTGGATGCAGATGACTCTCTCCATCACAAGTCTATTGAAATTGATCTGAATCACTTCATTGTTGAAAAGACCCAAGTCCCTTACAGTTGATCATTATATAATTTTGTTGCTGTGTTCTTGGTTCTACTCATTTCACGTAGCATCAATTCATGTAAGTCTCTCCAGGTCTTTGTGAAATCATCCTGCTGTTCATTTCTTATAGAACAATAATATTCCATTACATTCATATACCATAACTCATTCAGCCATTCCCCAGCTGATGCTGCAAACATTTTTGTACATGTGGGTCCTTTTCCCAAAAAGGTAGTTTCAACATCAATCAAAAACATTTTGTGTTACATGTCATTTTCCTGCAGCGATAGCCCTCCCCAACCCCCCCCCCCAAAAAAAAAAGGGAAAAAAAAAAGGAAGAACATAGTAAAGATGGCAACGAAAACAGAAAGATCCTTCTTATTTTTTGTGTGCTATGCAAGTTTGAAACAAACTTTTATGATTTTCCTTAATTTAAAAAATACTGGAGGAGTAAAAGATTACCATTTATTAAGATTAATTTTTATCCTCTTGTGGGGCATTATATTCGTGCTAATGACAAATACTTGTTAAAGGCATGCATATATAGTATTTTTTTCTTTAACAAGTAAATTATTGTAAAGATTTATGGTGATTCCATTTAATGAATGAATGCATTTTTCCTTTTAAATAATCAGCAACTCCCTATAGCCCTTGTATTATAAAAGGAGCAAGTTGACCTTACTGAATTTTAATTAGTCAGAAGGGATAGAGCTATGTGCTGTTTTAAAATTGAAATATGGGAAACTGGCTTAATTATAAATCTGATTAAGGAATAGGTGTATGATTGATTGGAATGACATTAAACTGGCTTTTTTTGGTATTCATGCTAAATGTGTATGTGGAAGAGCTTAATACTTGCTAATATTTTCTTATTTTGCATTTTGTTTCCTTTTACGTTCAGTTTTAATGCTCCTCTCCCAGATTGATCATTTTACATTAATGGCCTGAAACCTCATCATTAATTCCATTGTAGCTTGTTATGATAAAAAATTGTGATAAGTAGAAGTCATGAGGACCTGAGTTCAAATTTGGACTCCTAAACACTTCCTAGGTCTGTGACCCTGGGTAACTCACTTAATCCCAATTGCCTCAGGGGGAAAAAAAAGTTGTGATAAGAATGAACAGCAAAGTCACTAAATCAGCAAATAGACAACTTGTATATCTTTTGGAGATTGTTAAAGCAGTCACATTGAAACAAGCTTGCTTTTGGCTACACAACATGAACAGATCTACTTTCTGTGCTCTGTGCCATAGGCTGTTAATTAGATTTCCATCTCTTTTGTGGGCTTGTTTTATTTCAATGAAAGCCATGAGAAAGCTCCTTTTGGTTGTACTGTTGTCACCACCTCATAATCTCTCCTATCCTACCCCCATCCTTGGTAATAGAGTCCATGTTACTTAAATAAAAAATTGAGTCCAAGAGATTCATTTTAGATTCTGTAAACTACCTGTATCATAAAGATGAAAGAACCTCCTTTTGTGATGGGAGCATTCAATACCAGAGTGTGTACTAGAGTTGCTAAGTATTCTGTAAACTTGTGATTTTACAATATCATCTACATTTATTTTTGATATAAGGACTTACTCTTCAGTGGTTTGGCAAGATATAGAGCCTAAATATTTCTGAAATTGTAATATTTAAAATATACACATAAATGTCATCAACATACTCTTAATTTATCTCATACATTTGAAAACCTGTTATTGTATTGGAATAATTAAAAATGTTTCTTTGAGAATTGAATTAAGAGGACTTCCGGGGGGCGGAGCCAAGATGGCAGAGTGAAAACGTGACTCTCTGCGTCCTCCATCTTCTCTCAAACCAACAACAAAATAAGCCTCTGAACTGATCTTCAAGTCAACGAATTCAGAAATATTTGGACACTGCTCTCTGAAGAACTTCATATCAGGTTTGTCTAACTTGGACAGAGGGATAAACAAGCAGACTCGGGTATAGGCCGGAAGTGAGGGTGGGACTCAGCTCAGCTCATCCTGGCAGAAACTCCAAACTCCAAATTCCAAACACCTGGAGTTTATCTGAGGTACTCGGGACACTGCCCTGATTAGGGACAGGTGTTCTGGCAGACTTGCCTTGTTTAAGGAGAAATCCCGATTTAGTCCTAGCCCCCACCGGCCCAGCACCTTAAGTTAATTCGCCCAAGTGCCCCAGGGCAAAGAGCTTTAGCTGTGGTTTTTCCAAACCTTAAAGAGATATACACGCTGTCTAAAAAAAATGAAGAGAGAGCTCTCACCATAGACAGCTTTTATCGAGACAGAGAAGGGCTGACCCCAGATCCTGAGGTTCCTTTAGACAAAACTCCAGAGGAAATCAGCAAGGACCATCACTGGTCCCCTTTTCAAAAGGCCTTTCTGGAAGATTTCATAAAGAACCTCATAAGAGAGCTGGAGGATAAATGGGGAAATAAATTGAAATCAGTGCAAGAAGGATACAATATCTTGCAAGAAGGATATGATGCCCTGCAAAAGGGATATGAAAAAGACACCAATTTATTGAAAAATAAAATTAGTGAAGTGGAAAAAGAGTGCAATGAACAAAAAAATTCAATTGGCCAGTTACAAAAGGAGCTTAAAAAGGTAACTGAAGAAAACAATACTTTAAAAATAAGAATTGAACAAATGCAAGTGAATGACTCAATAAGACTTCAAGAATCAGTCAAACAAAAACAAAAAAATGAAAAATTAGAAGAAAATATGAAATATCTCCTAGGAAAAACAACTGACTTGGAAAATAGATCTAGGAGAGACAATCTAAGGATTATTGGACTTCCTGAAAGCCATGATGAAAAAAAGAATCTCAACACTATCTTCCAGGAAATCCTGAAAGAAAACTGCCCTGAGACTGTAGAATCAGAAGGCAAAATCACCATTGAAAGAATTCACCGATCACCTCCTGAAAGAGACCCCAAAATTAAGACCCCAAGGAATATCGTGGCTAAATTTCAGGACTATAGCACCAAGGAACAGATTCTGCTAGCAGCTAGAAAGAAACAATTCAAATACCGAGGATCAATAATTAGAATCACACAGGATCTGTCAGCTTCCACATTGAAGGATCGAAAGGCTTGGAACCAGATATTCTGAAGGGCAAAGGAACTTGGATTACAGCCAAGAATAACCTATCCAGCTAGAAGGAGCATTATCCTCCAGGGAAGAAGATGGTCATTCAATGATATAGGTGAATTTCACCTACTTCTAATGAAAAGACCGGATCTGAACAAAAAATTCGACACCCAAACACAGAACTCAAGAGATGCATAAAAAGGTAAAAAGGAAAGGACTCTTGAGAACTCTATTTTTACTAGGGGGATACTTAAAGTTTGGGGGTATAATTAACTAGATATTACTTTGATAATATGAAAAAGAGAACTAGAGGGGAAAAGGTCATACTGGGGAAAAGAGGGAAAAAGTGGTAAAATAAGATCTAAAAAAAAAGGAGGTAAAAACAAGGTAAAATCACTTGAAGAGGCAAAGAAAACCTAATATAATTGAGAGAAAGGGGAGGGAGATGAGCACTGTGTAAATCTTACTCTCATCAGGTTAGGCTCTAAAAGTGTATATCAGACATTTGATTTCACATAGAAACTTGTCTGTTGCTAGAGGCAAGTGGGAGGGAAAGGAGGAAAAGTAAGGGACAAACTAATAGAAGGAAAAATAGAAGAATCAGGGGAAAGGAGTAAAAACAGGGGGAGGAGATCTAAAGGGTGGAGTATTGTTTGGGGGAGGGGGTCATCAAAAGCAAAGTACTGAGGAGGGGGGAAGGGAGAAAGGGGAAAGGAAAGGGGAGTATTGTTTGGGGGAGGGGTCATCAAAAGCAAAGTACTGAGGAGGGGGGAAGGGAGAAAGGGGAAAGGAAAGGGGAAAACATAACTTGGGTAAATAAGATGGCAGGAAATAAAGAATTAGTTATTCTAACTGTGAATGTGAATGGGATGAACTCTCCCATAAAGCGGAAGCAGATATCAGACTGGATTAAAAACCAGAATCCCACAATATGTTGTCTACAAGAAACACATCTAAAACATAGTGACACATATAGGATGAAGGTAAAAGGCTGGAGCAGAACCTATTATGCTTCAGGTGAACAAAAAAAAGCAGGGATAGCAATCCTTATCTCATATCAAGTAAAAGCCAAGATAGATCTAATCCAAAGAGATAAGGAAGGAAACTATATTTTATTAAAGGGTACCATAGATAATGTAACAATATCAATACTAAATATGTATGCTCCAAGTACAATAGCATCCAAATTCCTGGGGGAGAAATTAAGAGAGATGCAAGAAGAAATAGACAGCCAAACTATACTAGTGGGGGATCTCAACCTTGCTCTCTCAGAATTAGATAAATCAAACCACAAAAGAAACTATTGCATTGCAATTTAAATATATTTGCATATATTGCAATATAAATATAAATACATTTATATACATGGTAGAGAGAACAACTCTAATTAGGTGTGTTACACACAATTTCTTTTGAAAAGAAGTATTATTCAGGTATATAAAGGGATGAATTATGAAAGAAATGTAAAAACTAAAATTACAATTACCAAGTTTGTCTCATTTACTTAGCTTTCTTTGCCTTAATAGAATTAAGTACCTTCACTAAAGTTCAACTTCAATGCTTCACTGTGGCAGAGACTATCATGGTTTCATCTCTCCTCAATTTTAGAGGTACCTCAGAGGCTGCCAAGTTTATGTTCCTTCCTTCCCCCTCTTCTCCTCCTCCTCCTTCTCCTTCCCCTTTAAACAAAAGAGGAATCTGAGTCTAAATGGTAGAATCTGGTTTGTACTCAAGGTTTCTGACTCCAGACCTATTACTTTTAACCCTTTCACACTGGTTTTTGGGGGATACATTATATCAATACAGTGAAATAACTGAAAGAGCTTAGCCGACTAGAAAAGCTTCAAGAACAAGTATAGTGATTAGTGGCCCCTGGACCAGTTTAATTAATTATGGGAGACTTATTAGAAAAGACAAGGTTTAAATGATGAATTCTCATATGCTGGTAATATTGGTGCACAAGGAATACAGGATATTGAGACAATTTTATTTGTTACAATGTAAAAAGTAGAATTGTATCCATGTTGACATTCTTATTTTTAAAAAATTAGAAGATATAAAGAAAGTGATGCTAAATGGCAAGAGATTGACAGTGTCTCCTCAGATTTATAAAACAGTTGAATTCATTTACATAATCCAAGAGAAAACAACATTTTATAACCAGCATTTATATGGTACTTTTAATTTTGCCTTCAGATATATTATCTAATCTGATACAAAAACAGGAGCTAAGAATTACAAACTAAAAAACTATACTTACATACCTAATAAATGTAAGAGGCAGGATTCAAAATATAATCTTATTTACAGTTTCTGAGATCTTCCATTCCTTAACTCATGCTCAGCCATAATGCTTCTCATCCCTTGTAGTATGTAGCAAATGTAAATAAGTAGTTCACGAGGCTAATTGTTTCTTATTTACCAGTGAACCCTTATGATACAAACATTACTGTTCCTTGAACAGTAGTCCATCTCTCCTCTCCCCCTGCCCGCAATTTTGCATTGTCGGCCCTCTATGTGTGATGCTGTGTTTTATTACATTCAACTGAGACTTTAGGACTCAGTTCAAATAGTACCTTTTCTAGGAAAAATTTTACTGTCCCACTTACCACATTTCACCTATCATCAGTTTCTTCCATCTGTTCTGTATATATCTCTTGTATGTATTTGCTTATTTACATATCTCTTTCCTTTGAATAAATGTTCCTTGAAGGCACAGAAATTTGTTTGGTTTTTTTTTTGTTTGTTTGTTTGTTTTGTTTTGTTTGCTTTTCTTCTTATCTCCAGTGCTTGGCCCAGTGTCTGATGTGTAATAAGTGTTTATATGCTTGTTTACTGACTGACAAATAAACAAAGTGATATAATACCTAAAATGAGAAAATTTCAGACAATAGAAGAAAACAAATAAGATGTCAAAAATGTATGATGGGATATATGTAATCATCCATTCATACTAATAGTGACTTTGGCAGTGCAGAAAGATTACTCAGTAGGACAAAAATCTATCCTTAAAGGACTTGGGCTAAAAACTTTGTGTCCTGTGCATAACTTAAAGTCGTGCCAATTTTATTATAGATGTGACTTTAATAACTGGTAATCATTTCATTTCCCAAAGAAAGGCAAAAAGGCCGGTGTAAAATAAAATCTGAGGAGGTGCCTCCTCCCAGTCCCCAGTGAGGTAAATAGACATTGGCAGACAGGGATTTTGCCAAAGCATGTTACTTCCAAAGTTGGCAATAAGATCTATCAATAAGAACAATGGAGAACTAAGATCTTTAATTGAGAAACTTGAGGAACATGGTGAATTTTGCAGTGATTTTAGTGTATTTGATGTTTACCATTTTGTTATCACTAACTCATTGTTGCTTGTGTTCAAAGTACAAGTATCTCTTTCTCCTAAAAAGGAAAGTTAAAAGGGACTGAGAATCACCTTTCAATTTCTAGGCTGTGAAGATGAACTAAATATTCCTTAAATAACCAAAGGACTTAAATGTAAAAACAAATAAAGCATCTAAATAGATTGGAAGAAATCCTGAGCTATGTTAGGGTGAATAAGGGTGGGAGAAAAGGAAGAAGAAATACCACTTAAAATTTAGAATAGCCATAATAATAGCTAGAATTCATAATGCCAGTAAGGTTTGCAAAATTTCCATGTTATCCTCATAATGACCTTTAAAGGGTAGGTGCTATCATTAGTTACATTTACAGATTAGAAAACTGAGGCCAAATGAGGTTAAGTGACTTGTTCAGGATCACACATCCAGGAAGTTTCTGAGGCTAGGGTTGTTTTTCGGGGTTCTGACTCTGGATCAGTGCTCTTCTACCTACTGTGCCACCTAGCTGCCTATTAGAGCTTTGATAGTTATGAAGCTTTTCCTTAGAAGGGAAAGCCAACCTGCTTGAGAAAGAAACAGCTGTGTGTACTTCCTGGGAACTTCCTGGTACTATCAGAAGAGGTAATCCAACAAAGGTGAAGAAATGAATAATAATAGTTGGTGATTAGTGACTTGTTTACCTGTCTTGAACATTAGTGATATATATATATATATATATATATGTATATTTTTTTTTTTGCCATCCTCTTGGGGAATGTTCTCTTGCTGTGGTTTGATCATATCTAGAGTACTGTGTTCAAATTTGGACATGCCATATTTTAGGCATCTCATTTATCTGTATTCATAGTAGTAAAGGATTTTTTAAAAAAGACATTGCCCATTTTAGGACATACTTTTGTTTTTTTGGATTTTTTTTCTTTCTTTTTTGAAATAATAGTTTTTTTATTTTTCAAAATACATGCAAAGATAGTTTTCAACACTCACCCTTGCAAAATTTTTCTCCCTTCCTCCCCAACTCCCCCTTCCCCTAGACAGCAAGTAATCCAATATAGGTTAAATAAGTTCATTTAAGTCTCTCCAGGCCTCTCTTAAATCATCCTGCTGGCCATTTCTTACAGAACAATAATAATATTCCATGACATTCATATATCATAGTTTATTTAGCCATTCTCCAATTGATGGACATCCATTCAGTTTCCAGTTTCTTGCTACTACAAAAAGAGCTGCCACAAACATCCTTGCACATGTGGGGCCCTTTCCTTCCTTTAAGATTTCTTTGGGATATAGGCCCAATAGAAACACTGCTGGGTGAAAGGGTATGCCCATTTTAATAACTTTTTGAGCATGGTTCCAAATTGCTCTTCAGAATGGTTGGATCTGTTCACAGTTCCACCAACAATGTATTAGTGTCCCAGCTTTCCCACATCCCCTCCAACATTCATCGTTATCTTTTCCTGTCATTTTAGCCAATCTGACAGGTGCATAGTGGTATCTCAGAGCTGTCTTAATTTGCATTTCTCTGATCAATAGTGATTTGGAGCACCTTTTTATATAACTACAAATAGTTTTAATTTCATCCTCTGAAAATTGTTCATATCCTTTGACCATTTATCAATTGGAGAATGGCTTGAATTCTTATAAATATGAGACAGTTCTCTATATATTTTAGAGATGAGACCTTTATCAGAACCCTTAAATGTAAAGATTATTTCCCAATTTATTGCTTCCCTCCTAATCTTGACTGCATTGGTTTTGTTTGTACAAAAACTTTTTAACTTAATATAGTCAAAATTATCTATCTGGTGTTCAATTAGAAGTTCCAGGTCTTCTTTGGACATAAATTTATTTCATTTCCACAGGTCTGAGAGGAAAACTATATTACGTTCCTCTAATTTATTTATAATATCACTCTTTATATCCAGATCATTAACCCATTTAGATCTTATCTTGGTATGTGGTGTTAGATGTGGGTCAAGCCCTAATTTCTTCCACACTAGTTTCTAATTTTCCCAGCAGTTTTTGTCAAATAGGAATCACTTCATTGTTGAAAAGAGCCAAGTCCATCACAGTTGATCACAGTTGCTGTGTACAATATTCTCTTGGTTCTACTCATTACATTTAATATCAGTTCATGTAAGTCTCTCCAGGCCTTTTTGAAATGATTCTGCTGATTGTTTCCTATAGAACAATAATATTTCATTACATTCATATAGCATAACTTATTCAGCCATTCTTTAACTGATGGGCATCACTCAGTTTCAAGTTCCCTTTAAACTTCCCTTCACAAAAGGGGGGGGAGGGGAGGCTGCTACAAACATTTTTGCACATGTGCTTTAGGACCTACTTTTGGAAGGGATAATCATTGTTGTAGTACATCTGTTCTAAGCAGTTGTTACAGATGGACTTTAAGTTATCATACTATTTAACTATTTTACATTTACTATTTAACATTTTAATTTGCATTTCTCTGATCAATAGTGATTTGGAGCACCTTTTCATATGACTAGAAATGGTTTAATTTCATCATCTGAGAATTGTCTGTTCATATCCTTTGGCCTTTGAATAGTGTTTTCACTATGCTTTCAGTGATCCCAAACTTTTTACTGCTTTAAAAAAAATCCATCTTGTAACATCATTATTTAAGTAGAGTTGCCTTAAAGCTACATATCATGACGCATACTGATTTCAGAAGAATTTGGTATGCATGAGCAAGCTATTACTAATGATGAAGTTCATATAAAGAAGAGTAAAAATAATATTTTCAAAGAAATATGTAACCAGAAAAGAAGGAAGAATAACAGATGGATAACTCATGTGCTGCAGTGGTAACTATGAAAAAATTATAGGAGCTTAGTGGGTATGTAAGTAGGCAGGAAAAAATATCAAATATGTTTTGCATGTATTTAATTTAAATGTTTAAAATGCATTGGAGCCTAGAATTTAGGCCTGGAAGCAATTTTAGAGATAATCTAATCTATTCCTTTTTATTTTCATAGACACTAAAGGAACTGAGTTGGATAAGTTGTCTTCAAGTAAACTATAAATAGACTACTCAGGGTTCAAACCCTGAATTTACCTTTCTTCTTTCACAGTTAGTCAATCACTAAATCTCAATGTCACTACTAAAGTATCTCTTACATTAATAACCTTCTTTATTTTCCTATTTCTACTAATCTTTTGTAAACCTTCCTTATCAATATTGTTGTTACATCTGGCGGTTCTCTTTACCATCCATCTATCTTTGACAATCTGCCCCACTCCTAATATCCTTCCCAAATACATCCCATAAATAGATCATTCTTCAGTACAGGTATAATGATATCACATTAGTGCCCCAAAACCAAATGTGTCAAGTTTTCATTCTAGATAGTGCCTTAAAATCTGGCTCTATTATTTGGCAATTTTTTTCATTAATTTTCATTTTGCATAATTAGACCACCTGTTCTAGTCAATCATTTAGCATTTGTTAAGCCATTACTATATTCCAAACATTGTGCTAAGTGCTAAGGATACAAAGATAGGCAAAAGTCAGTCTTTGCTGTCAAGATACTTAAAGTTGTTTGAGGGAGTCAACATGCAAATAAGTGTATCTAACCAATGCACGTGCCTGTGTATGTTCACACACACAGTATTTGCACACATGCATGTATGTTTGTAAATTAGAGATAATCAGCTTAGTGTGATTTGAGTTCAAATACCCATCAAGCACTACTAGCTGTATGACTACTGGTAAGTCAAGCAAACTCTGGCCTCAGTTTCCTCATCTTTATAATAAAAATAAACTTGTAATATCCCTTTCTCAGTGTTGTTGTAAAGTTTAAATAAGATAATGTGTTTGTTTTTGTGTGCTATGTAAATTGTAGCTATTCCTGTATTTATTATTTCTCTTCACAAACATACGTGTAATATGAGATTTTTGCCTCTGTGATTTTCAGTAAGGATGTTCCATTTCTCCTATCTCATACTTCTCATTCTTTAAGGTCCATTTATTAGTAGTAATCTTACTAATACTACTAGGATTAATAAATCCTAGTAAATTAGGATTTACTAATCCACTTCCCGAATTGTGTGCTCATTTAAATAGTTATTTGTGACATAGTTCTTTATTCTGTGAGCCTTCTTTCTCATCAGAAAATAAAATACATAAAAAGATAATATTGACAGGTCTTATGAGATAATATATGTAAAGTGCTTTGTAAACATTAAAGCACTATATAAATGTTAGCTATTTTTATATATAAGTATATTTAGAGAAGTTGAGTTGCAGTGGAAGAATAAGATGAATAATATTCCATGATAACCATAAAGCTTTCTATTATTATGCTGGGAAGCACTTGGGGATATGATTAATCATATTACCAAAATTGATCATTACTGCCAGATTTGATAATCTATTTCTTACTCATTGGCAGTGTTAGTCTCAGTCATGTTACTTTATAGTTGCATTGTTTAGAACTCTATAAATGTGAGAGGTAGAGTATAGTACAATAGAAACTCCAACTTTGACTTGAAGACTTGTGTTTAAGTTTGGCCTCTGACATATATTACTGTGACTTTTGCTAAGACATTTAACCTCTCAGTTCCCCAGATTCTTAAAAATATAAAATATAAATAAGTTTGAAATCACTTTTAATGGAGGGAGTTCTTCACTCTGATGAAATTACAGTTCTAAGACTTAAATGCATTCTCTGCCCCTCTTTTATCTTTTCTTCCTAAAGAACTTAACAAATTTTGTGTTTTGGGTTTTTGTTGTTGTTGTTGTTGTTTTGGGGGGGAATGAATGATTGTGTTGATAGTATTTTTTTTAATCCTCTAGAATACACTCTTGTTTTTATGACTTATGGGAGGTGGTTGATATGCTACTGAAATTAAAACTTTTATCAATCTGTCTATCTTTGGTGTTAAATTTATGTTCTCTTTCTTGATCAAGCTTTGTCTAGAAGAATGAGAGTAATGAATAATGAATACTTTATATTAAACTTGTGTGGAACTTTAAAAAAAAAACAGAAAGGGAGTGCATTATAGGAGAGTACATTATAAATTAAAAATGAATTTCAAAAGTCGAAACAATCAACAGTCTTTTAAAAACAAATTTTTAGAATATAAATTGAGTTGCCAGATATGTCATTATTGGGGCTTGATATATGTGTGTGTAATTATATGAAGTCAGTCTATTTCTAAAGAAATAAAGTTGAATTCTAGAGTTTTGGTTTGAAACTTAACAAACTTGTCTCTTTTGATCTTATCTTCCTACAGTGTTGGAGTGAATGATGAATCAGTTTATTACAATTCTGATCTAAGTTAATAAGGATAAGTAACAAAGTTAATTGAACCCAAAGGAATCACATTATTTATAAAAGTCAGATTTGATTTATAGTTCCCAATATGATTCACAACAATCATGAAAGTAATTAAATCCATTTTAAAATATAAGAACATCCAGATATTCTGGACACTATAAGCTGAATTAGCCTTTCTGTTGCTTAAAACTTTGGTTAGTTATGATGTTCTGAAATTCTTTAAACCTATCTCATGAAGGGAACTACTATAATTCCCACTTCTTTATCCTGTCCAGTGTTTTAAGACTACTCAGGTTTATTGCTTATGCAATACATATTACAGAAGTCCAGTTTGTGGCTAAACAATTTTTTGGTATCTATACAGATCAATAAATTCAAAGATTGTTTTCTAAATTGAACGGTGTTTTCAGACCATTGGAGAATGATAAATTGTGTTTGTACTGTTTTGCAACTAAATCTAATTGGATCATTGGAAAGTGATAAATTGTGTTTGTACTGATCTGCTTCCAAATCTAATTGTTGACTTTCTGAATTTTAAGTTTGATGTTCCTAACATCTATAATGAAAATAGTAATCATTGCTTATATACAGATTGAGAAGGAAATGTCTGTATAGGCATGATTTGTTTATTTTCTCACTGCTGATATTTGTTGGCTGGTTGATGGACATTAGCTGTGAATGCATAATTTATCCTTGATTATTTATGTGTGGATTCTATAATTTTTGTTTTTTAATTCAGGTTGATATCATCTCACTGTTGGTAGACAAATGCTCAGAAAATGTAGACTCCTTTTAATATTACAATAGGAAAAAAGTTTCAAATCATATATAAACTAAAAAAAGGAACCAACTTTTGACATTGTGGTATATGTGTGTGTGTGTTACACATACATACACAAACATGCATGCACACAGGCTTACATGACCAGTGATATATTTCATGGTACCAAGAAAATAGACAGAAAGAGTATACATACAGAAGATTTCAAAAGCCTAGAATAGAAACCTTTTTCCCCTTAAAAAAACTAAACAAAATGCATGTGTATACATGCATATATATGTATGTAATATACATATATAATTTTTTATTTCAATAGTGTTACATTTTTCCGGTTACATTTAAAGCTAGTTTTCAACATTTCATTTTTTTGCAAAATTTTGAATTCCAATTTTTTTTTCCTCCTTTCCTCCCTTATCTCCTGCAAGTGATCTTATATAGGTTATAACTCTACGGTCATTTCAAAATATGTCTATTAGTCATTCTGTGTAAGAAAAATCAGAATAAAATGGGAAAATCATGAGAAAAAAAAGGCAAGCAAACAAAAAAGGTGAAAATAGATTTGTTTTCCAACCCAATACAGTAGATTACATCCCAAGTTAATAAAATTTTCTTGGACCACTGTATTACTGAAAAGAGCCAAGTCTGTTATACTTGATCATCACATAATTTTATTATTACTGTATACAATTTTCTTCTGGTTCTGTTGAATTTACTCAGCATCAGTTTATGTAAATCTTTCCAGACTTTTCTTAAATTAGTCTGTTCATCATTGATTGATCCACTTTTTGAGAATATTTTGTGTTTGACAAATGTCAAGATTTAAGATTTTGGGATAAGCAGTTATTATTTGGCTAAAAAAAACTGGGAGAAGTAGAAAACAATATGGCAGCGTTTAGACATAGACCAATATTTTCTACTATTTACTTTTACTTTGTCTATTATGAGAATTGCTACCCGTTTATTTTTTAAATTTCAACTGAAGCATAGTATTTTCTACAACAATCTTTTACCTTTCCTCTTGTGTTTGTGGCTCTGTTTCAGATATATTTTTTATAAACAATACTTTGTAAGATTCTAGTTTTTAATCCACTTTATTGTCTTCCACTTATGAGGTTTGAATTTCCTTCAGTTTCAAACTAGCATTTGAGGCAAGAGGACTTAAAGATGAGAAACAGTAACCTTAGGGATGTAATAGAAGTTTACCTCCAGTACACTCAGGTCATCAGAATAAGGTAGGATTTTATCTGACATTTAAAAAAAGAGACATTACCATCATTTCAAGAAATTATCAAGGAAGACCATCTAGGAAACCCTAGAAGCAGAAAGTCAAATAGTAAATTAAAGAATCCACTGAGCACTTCTTAAACAAGAATGCAAGAATATTATAAACAAATTCCAGAACTCTCAGGTCAAGAATAGAATATTGCAAGTAGCCAGAAAGAAACAATTCAAGTATTAAAGAGTCACAGTAAAAAATAGACAGACTTTAGCAGCTTCTAGATTAAAAAATGAGGAAGCTTGGAATATGGTGTTCTGGAAAGCAAAGGACCTTGGATTACAACTAAGAATCAATTACCAGCAAAACTGAGCATAAACTTCCAGGGGAAAATGGACATTTATTGAAACAAGAAACTTTCCTGATGAAAAGACAAGTGCTAAATAGAAAATTCAGTTTTCAGAGATAAAACTCAAAAAAAGCATATAAATATAAATGGAAAAGAACAAACATAAAGTTATCCAAAAAAGGTTAAACTTTTTATATCCCGATGTTGAAAGATTATACTTATAACTCTTAAGAACTGTATCCTTAAGTTTACTTTGAAGGGATAATATAAACAAAAATTAAAGGGTGAGGCGATTGTAGTGGGAAAAGAGAGAAGAGGGGACAGAATAGGGTAAATTTTATCACATGAAGATATTAAAGACTTACTACAGTGAGGGGGGAGAAAAGAGGGGTGAGCATTGCTTGACCATTACTCTCATTAGATTTGGCTCAAAGAAGGAATAATATACATACTTAGCTGAGTATAGAAATTTACCCTAGAAAGAAGTGGGAGGACAACAAATAGGAAGGGGTCAGCCAAGTAGAAGAGAGGCAGTGGTCAGAAGCAACACACTGATGAAGAAGGACTGGAGGAAAAGTGACAGACACAGTGACCCGTCCCGCGGGTCTCGAACTAAGGGTGCCTGAAATCTCACATCAGCCTGTGAGCCGAAGGCTGGGGAGACTTCAACCTGGGGATGGGCTGTGAAAGGAAAGAATGGAGACCACTCTGTATGGGGGCAGAATAGCTCGTTTATTGAGGCAAAGTACAGGGTTTATATACATTGTGGGGCAAATGCCACATAGTAAAGCAAACTTTCATATAACAAAGGATGTAGACCATTTGTCAGGAAATTGAGTAAGGGGAGGAATGTGATGATTATCTTTGTGTATACGTAACCTCTTGGGGCAGGATGTTCTCATGCCTGCTTGACATTTTCTTGAGATAATTGATCGTATCCGGCTCCTGGTATGCATTTTTTGGGGGCAGGTGATGTTTAACAGACCTCTTGCTGGTATGCACTTTTTGGGGGCAGGGGTTTGGTAATGTTTAACAGACCTCTTTGTCTCTGACAGACTCTTTGTCTCTAACAACACAGAAAGTGTGGGGGGAGATGTGGGGATGAAGGGGGGTGAGAAAGAGAGAGAGAGAGAAGGTGGGAAGAAGGGATGAATGGAAGAAGGAAGAAAGGGAGAAAGAAACAAGGAAAAAATGGATGGAGGGAAATACGGAGTTAGTAATCATAACTGAATGTGAATGGGATGAACTCACAAAACAAGCTCCATGTCTTTCTAATCCTTACTGTGACTCCTTAATACTTGAATTGTTTCTTTCTGGCTACTTGCAATATTCATTCATATGATATTCTTCATATTCTACAAGTTCAGTGGGTTCTTTAATTTATTATTTGACTTACTGGTTCTAGGATATTAGGATGGTTTCCCTTGGTAATTTCTTGAAATATGATGGTAATGGGGCAGTTAGGTGGCGCAGTAGATAGAGCACCACCCCTAAAATCAGCAGGACCTGAGTTCAAATGTGGCCTTAGACACTTAATATTTACTAGCTGTTGGATTCTGGGCAAGTTGTTTTTTTTTTTTTTTTTTTTTTTTTTTTATTTGTATAACATATG
>JAJPUD010002113.1:32784-62731 GCA_023553655.1 Myrmecobius fasciatus | reverse complement strand
ATAATGATCTCCTGGTTCTGCTCATTTCACTCAGCATCAGTTCATGTAAGTCTCTCCAGGCCTCTCTGAAATCATCTTGCTGGTCATTTCTTACAGAACAATAATATTCCATAACATTCATATACCATAATTTATTCAGCCATTCTCCAATTGAAGGGCATCTATTCAATTTCCAGTTTCTAGCCACTACAAAAAGGGCTGCCACAAACATTCTTGCACATGTGGGGCCTTTTCCTTCCTTTATGATTTCTTTGGGATATAAGCCCAATAGAAATGCTGCTGGGTCAAAGGGTATGCACAGTTTGATAACTTTTTGAGCATAGCTCCAAATTGTTCTCCAGAATGGCTGTATCCGTTCACAGCTCCACCAACAATGCATCAGTGTCCCAGCCCTCCCACAACCCCTCCAACATTCATCATTAACTTTTCCTGTCATTTTAGCCAATCTGACAGGTGTGAAGTGGTATCTCAGGGTTGTCTTGATTTGCATTTCTCTGATCAATAGTGATTTGGAGCACCTTTTCATATGACTATAAATAGTTTTAATTTCATCCTCTGAAAATTGTCTGTTCATATCCTTTGACCATTTATTGATTGGAGAATGGCTTGAATTTTTATAAATATGAGACAATTCTCTATATATTTTAGAGATGAGACCTTTATCAGAACCCTTAAATGTAAAGATGATTTCCCAATTTATTGCTTCCCTCCTAATCTTGTCTGCATTGATTTTGTTTGTACAAAAACTTTTTAACTTAATATAGTCAAAGTTATCTATCTGGTTTTCAATTAAAAGTTCCAGTTCTTCTTTGGACATAAATTTATTCCATCTCCACAGGTCTGAGAGGTAAACTATATTATGTTCCTCTAACTTGTTTACAAAATCACTCTTTATATCCAGATCATGAACCCATTTAGATCTCATCTTGGTATGTGGTGTTAGATGTGGGTCAAGCCCTAATTTCTTCCACACTAGTTTCCAGTTTTCCCAGAAGTTTTTGTCAAATAGTGAATACTTATCCCAAAAGCTGGGGTCTTTGGGTTTATCAAAAACCAAATTGCTATAGTTATTGCCTAGTTTGTCTTGTGATTCTATCCTATTCCACTGATCGACTACTCTATTTCTTAGCCAGTACCAAATGGTTTTGATGACCGCTGCTTTATAATATAGTTTTAGATCTGGTACAGCAAGTCCACCATCTTCAGCCTTTTTTTTCATTAATCCCCTTGAAATTCTAGACCTTTTGTTTTTCCAAATGAACTTTGCTACTATTTTTTCTAGATCTGTAAGATAATTTCTTGGGAGTTTGATTGGTATGGCACTAAATAAGTAAATTAGTTTGGGTAGTATTGTCATTTTTAATATATTCGCTCGTCCTACCCATGAGCATTTTAAGTTTTTCCAATTGACTAGGTCTGATTTGATTTGTGTGGAAAGTGTTTTGTAATTTAGTTCATATAGTTCCTGACTATCCCTTGGCAGATAAATTCCCAAATATTTTATACTATCAACAGTTATTTTGAATGGAATTTCTTTTTGTATCTCTTGCTGCTGAACTTTATTGGTAATATATAAAAATGCTGATGATTTATGTGGATTTATTTTGTATCCTGCCACTTTGCTAAAGGTGTGAATTGTTTCTAGTAGTTTTTTAGTTGAGTCTCTAGGATTCTCTAAGTATACCATCATGTCATCTGCAAAGAGTGATAATTTGGTTTCTTCACTACCTACTCTGATTCCTTTTATCTCTTTTTCTTCTCTTATTGCTAAAGCTAACATTTCTAATACAATATTAAATAGTAATGGTGACAGTGGGCAGCCTTGTTTCACTCCTGATCTTATTGGGAATGGTTCTAGTTTGACTCCATTACATATGATGCTTGCTGAAGGTTTTAAGTAGATACTACTTATCATTTTAAGGAAAAGCCCATTTATTCCTATACTCTCCAGTGTTTTTAATAGGAATGGGTGTTGGATTTTATCAAAGGCTTTTTCTGCATCTATGGAGATAATCATATGATTTTTATTAATTTGGTTATTAATATAATTGATTATGCTAATAGTTTTCCTAATATTGAACCAGCCCTGCATTCCTGGTATAAATCCTACTTGGTCATGATGTATTAAAGGATACCCATTTTAAAAAGGAAGTGATTGCCTTCCTCCCCTTGGCAGAGGGGTAGTGGAGTATAAGTAAATATTGAGCTATACTTTTTTAGACGTAACCATTGCATTTTTTCTACTGTGTTGAGAGGGTTGTTTCTAGTGGGTAGAATTGGAGTAGTCTGTGGGAAGCAAGAGTATCAAAAAAAAAAAAAAGTTTAAGAGCATCAGCAAAACATTTACTTAAAATTAAGATGTGCATATCTCTGGGACACAAAGAAGTCATTGTTTTTTTCAACTTCTATTCAACCCCGTTAACATTTATTAAGCACCTACTCTGTGCCAGTAGCTGTGTTAAGCACTGAAGATAAAATTAATAAAAAAAAACAAAGAAACAACAAACAAATGCAGGAAAACTGAAGTAAAAGTGGAGTTAGGAGTGGGAAGAAGGTGTTACTGATGAAACAGTAGTACCTTTGAGGCAACAACTGCCGTTTATTTACAGTGCACTCAGTGGATCATAAGTAGTTCAGAACATAGGATTTTATCAGTAAAAGTGTCATTAAAGAAGAGGCATTACTTTCTGTTTTGCTGGTTGTGGACCTTTTCTTCTGACTTTCTGCTGAAATTTTCAATATGTATTGTCTCTTCCATTAGAACATGAACTCTTTGAAGGCAGAGTCTGAGTTTCTAATATGTATTCATAGCACTTGGGAGTGGTGACTTAGCAAGACTCCTTTTGATGCATACTTCTTGCCCAGTAAATAATAGCTTACATGTTACTGTTTACAGAGTACTTATCTTTATAAATCAAGAAATGAATGAGTAATTTTTGGTTGTTCTTATGTGCCAGGTACTTGGTGCTAAGTATTAAGAATGCTAATATGAAAGTAAGACAACCCTTACCCTTGATCTTGCATTATAATGAAGGAAATAATATATATCTAGAATACTGACATCTAGAAAAGGGAGTTTTAGCCTAGGAGTTGTAGAAGTGAGCTGCTCTATAGGGATGTCAAATAACATGCATTTTTTCCAATAATGATAATATTGATTTGACTACCATTCTCAGAGCAGGTAGTGGAATAGAGAGGGAAGGCGTAAAGAAATGAAACATGATTGGTTATCTTGGGACGGTTTTAGGTCTTATGTTGTAATATGATTGAAGAGTGGGAGCTGGAGGATTTAATAACAGAATGTTATAAATGACAGGAGTATTGTAGTGAATCATGGCCATGTGGATGAGCTGACTAGATATGTTAAACTCTCACTAATCAAGACAACAAACCTTCATGAGAGGAGGTAAAAGGTGATCTGGGAATGGAGGGTTATACTGGTAATGCTCTCTTTTTTATGAATGAAGAAACTGAAGGGCAGAGAAGTCATTTGAACTTGACCAAGATAATACACCTAGCAAATGTCAGAGATAGCTCAACTTCTTCTAATGACCCCCCCTTTAATTTTATGATATTGTTAGGAAAGTGGTAAGAAAAAGGAATTAAAGCTAATAAATTCTCTTTTGGACCTGTTATTTAGAGATTTCTATATCACATTCAGATCTAGATGGCCAAAAGCAATATAAGTGGTAGCTTAGCAAAGAGTAAAACTAGATATATTACTATGAGAAAAATCTGCTATGAATGTTAATTGAATTCTTAGAGGCTGATAAGTTTACCAGGTAAAATAGATAGGAATCTTGAGGGACACTCATAGTTAATGTGTCTAATAGATGGAGAACCAACAAAAGTGACTTGAGAAGGAATATTCAGAAAGAGAACAAACAGGAAAGAATATTGTTAGAAAAACTTACAGAGGAGTATCCATTGATACAAAGAAATTACGAAGGATCAAAATTATTGAATTTGACAATTAATGGGTCAGTGATAATTTAGGAGAGGACAATTTCAGTTTTAGCCATTTGTGTGTGCTTCAGTGTGAGTTTGGAAGAAGGTTGTACTTACATACAGGTACATGCATATACTTATGGTTGCATATAACATCAAAGACAGAGATAGAAGCCATCCTAGGGATATCCTAATCCAACTCTCTTATTATCCAGAATGGTTAAGAGTTTTTTCCAGGGTTAGAAAATTAGTACTGCTGCTGCTGCTGCTGCTGCTGCTAGCTAACTCTGTATAAATGATAGAGCCTGCCTACTGGCCAGACACTGTGCTCAGTGTTTTACAACTATTATCTCATTTGATCCTTACAGCGGCCTTGGAAAGGAGAGATTTTTTAGAAGTGAGAAAATCGAGGCAGACAACTTTAGTAGCTTCCCAGGGGTCACATAGCTAGTTACCCATTTGAGGTCACCGTTGAATTCACGTCTTCCTGACTTCAGACCCAGCTCTCTTATCTACTGTGCCACCTACCTACCTACTAAGTAGCCCAGTTGCCATTTAAAATTGGAGGCGGGGAGAGCAAAGATCCTGGAGAGATTAATGTTTGATATTTAAAACATTTGATGATTTCTTAATTTTTTAAGATTTAGATAAATGAAGTAAACATCAAAATAAATATTCTAGGGTTTTCATTAACCAAAATATACTGTACCATAATGAAATAATAGAAACCAAAATATTTGTTTTCTGTTATATGACATCTTTGAAACATAAACTCCGAAGGTTAAGAAGTTAGCTCAAATAAGCTTTATGATGCTTTTAAAAAAGAAAATTCTAATTTTTTTCCTAAAGGTATCTATGTATTTTAGAAAAATAAATTCTTGCCATTTATATAAGTTCTCTTGAATTCTTTTTGAAAGACCATTAACTTCAGAGAAAAGATGAAGGCCTGACAACTTTTTTCCAAGTTTAAGATACATTTGTTCAGGTAACCATTGCAGTTTAGGTTTTTATTTGTTTTGATGTCATGATCTAGGAAAATATAGATGATCAATTTTAAATTACTTAAAGTTTTACAATAAATCTTTGTTATAGCAGGCTATTACTTTAATTTGAATTTCTCATTTGAATGTTGCCATTAGATCACATTCCTCTAAAATCTAAAATCCTCTAAAATAGTTCAAGTCTATTATGTCAAAATTGTGCTAATGGAGTAAGGTCTTGGATAGTATGACTTAAAAGCAGTAATTGTACTTATTTAGTTCCTGTTTTTGGTCTAGACACAAACCAAATACCTCAATGTCAGTAACTTTGTAAAATATTAGAGGCTTTTGAACCACAAAGAGCAACAAGTATTACATTATTGTAAGAATCACCTTTGGGGGGGGGTCTATTCTAACTCTAAATTAATGATCTTGTTATTCAAAATTATGCTGGCGATGGTCAACTATGAAAGACTTGGCTCTTCTCAGCGGTTCAAGTGATCTAAGACAGTCCCAATAAACTTTGGATAGAAAACGCCATCCACATCCAAGAGAAAATTATGGATAATGAATATAAATCAACATATGCTATGTTCACTTTTCCCCCCTTTTTTCTTCTTTTTTTTTTCCTCTCAAGGTTTTTCCCTTTTGTTCTGATTTTTCTTTCCCAACATGATTTGTAAAGAAATGTGTATTAAAAGAATTAATGTACATATATAACCAGAAAAAAGAAAACAAAACAAAACAAAAGTTATGCTGAAAAAGTGACCTATTATTCCCTGGCCTGCAGCTTTTGTGTTTCTTGCCATTCATCATGTAACCAGTCACCCACTACCTGTTTGTACCTGTTAAATATCAGTGAAATGCCATCATCTTTTGCTGACCTGGACTTAACCAAATTTTCTTTGCCTCATTATGAAAGTTATTAATAAAAGCTGGTTCCAGCCCTTGCTGATTTCTAGTGATCAGGCTATTGATGTTCTATTATACTTTGAATAAATTCTTTTAAATTTTTATTTACCTGAGTTTTGCCTCATTAATTAGGGCAAAAGGGCAAACAAAAGAATTTCCTTTTAATGTTATGAGCCTACCAATAATGGAAGTTCGGAGGAGTATTATGACAGCTGCAGAGTTATTGACAGAACCAAGGCTTAAATAGAATGTTTTCTGACCTCAAACCCATAATTTTTCCACACCATCAAGATGATTTAATAATTAGATACCCCACTCACTGCCTTGCTACGTCTAGAACAGAGACAGTGCCCTGAACCTTAACCCTTTCATCTATAGGTATATCTAATGCAGCTCTGCTATCCTAAGTGATAAATGCTTTACATGACCCATTCACACTGGACTTTACTCCCTGGTTATTACCAGAGAGTTATGCTAGCATATCCTCCTCATTGTCTTTTTCCTCATGATCTATTCCCTACTCAAAATATTGATTCCCCCCCCCCCCAGGCAATTAAGATTAACTGACTTGCCCAGGGTCACACAGCTAGGGAATATAAAGTATCTGAGATCAAATTTGAACTCAGGTCCTCCTGACTTTAGGGCTGGTGCTCTATCAGATAGTCAAAATATTTTGTCCTTGCCACCATTTATGTATTATTTCCTCCAATTAGAGTGTACCCTCCTTAAGGGAAGGGAATATATATATAAAGGGAAGGGAATATATAAAAGCACAGTGCTTTTTCTTTCATTCTTTTGTCCAAGTCTAACTCAGCTTATCAACAAAGGTGATAGTAAACCTTGCATTAGGAATAGTGCCATTTTTTTGACCTATATTAGGCAAATACATGAAGCAGCAAAAAATCAGTGAAATAGGGAGAGACCAAAAAAGGTTGGTTTTTTTCCTACTTTTTCCAAGAAATTGACTACAGAAGTATAAGATGAAGTAGCTGTGGTTAGATTGTAGTTTTATCTGAAAAAGGACCCTGGGGTTTTAGTAGACCTTGTAATTTGAATGTGAGTACAATATATGGCCCAAAAACAAATTTTAAATTGATCTACATTAATAGGGGAATAATGTATTGTTTTTAAATTATTGAGATAATTTTAATATCCTATTTTATTTGTTAGAGCTCTTCTGGGATGCTAGTTTTTGGTTCTGGATGTCATATTTTTGGAAGTCATTTATAAATTGTAGAATAGAAGAGGGGTTCCAGTATGATAAAAGGAATCTAGTTGGTGCCAAATAGATCAGGTGAAGGAAGTCTGAATTTTTACATTGAAAAGTTGGAATATACCTGTCTTCATATTATTTCAGTGTTTCAGAAAGGGGATTTCAGTTATTCTTTAGCCTCCTGAGAGCAATAACTAGGTGCGGTAAATGGGTCAACATTGTAAACGACACATTTAGATCTGATGTCAGGAAAATTCCAATAGAACTTTATACCAAAGTGGAATTATCTGCTTTGGGAGATTGTGGAGGATTATAGAAGCAAGATGTTTACTGATTAGGTATATTCAGGTCGGGGTTCTTTTTCAGGGATGAATTGGACTAAAATATTTCCTCCCAATTCTGAAGTTCTGCAAGTCCGTGAAAAATGAAGTGATATTATTAAAACCTCTACAGACCTTTTCTGTCTAGCTAGAAAATGAATTAGAAAAATATGAAATTGTTCTAATTCTACTCATTGCTTTTTCTTAATCCCTTGCACATAGTGGGCACTTAACAAATATCAATTGAATTTAATTGCATCTTTAAAACTTCTCTAAATGATCAATAAGGCCTACCTTCTTTATCCAGAAGTATTCACTTGCAGTGTTTTCATTTGTTTTATTACTCTAAAATGTTAAGTGCAGCTCATTATAGAGAATTAATGAAGGCTGGGCTCCTGAAGAGTGGCAAATTGAAAACCATAGCAAATTGTGAAATGTTCAGTATGTTTAGATATTTATTATGAGAGAAATCATCATTTCTTCCTGCTTCTAGTTTTATGCATATGTCTCATAAAGTCTAGAAAAATTTTATAAAGTGCAGAGGGGAGAAATTTAGTTTCAATTTGGAAACTACTTAAAATGAAATTGCTATTGCTATTGCTTATTATCTGTAGTGAAAAAAAAGCTAAAAAAGTGTGTATCAGACTCCATTTTTCCAGCTGCCTACTTCCTAATATAGAAATATTTATTAAAAGTGGCAGATTAAAATTGTATTCCTTGGGCAAAACATGATAGGTTCTGTAATTTTGTTAGAGTAAAGGAAATATATTTGTAAATTTGTTTATGTGGTATCTTCTTTTAGAGAATTATTGATATATAAGGTAGGATATTGGTCAGTTTTATTAGCCAAGGAAAAATTTCCTCAAAAAAGTTTTGATTAGCTGAAATAATAATCTATGAATCTCCCTTTTATCATAGGTAGCAACTCTGAGATTCTATCTTATGGATGAATCTTTATAGTTATTAAAGATGAAATGAGAGCATTGACATAATGATGACAGCTTCGATTTACAAATAATTTATTGATGATCTACCATATTGGAAAGGTTCAGTTGGCATACAGAAAAATGAAATAAAGAGTTCCCAACACTCAGGGAGTTTATTATGTAGTGAAGATAGGACATTTATACAAATAATTCAATCTAACATGCTGGTAACAAAGACAAAAATTAATGCTCCTTGCCCTGAAGGAACTTACATTCTGTCATAGGAAAGAAAAATTGTGTGTGTGTGTGTGTGTGTGTGTGTGTGTGTGTGTGTGTGTGTATAAAGTGGTTTTGAATGAGCAATCAAGAAAGGCCTCTTCTAGCAGTAGGACCTTGGAGCTGAACTTTGAAGGAGCTAAGGTTCTAAGGTATGAAGGGGAGATGGAGAACATTGCAGAAATGGGAGCGCCAATAAAGAGCTTGTCCATAAAAGGACAAGAGTTGGAATTTGTAGAGGAAAAAGAAAGAAGGCCTGAATTGTAGATTAAATGAAGAGAAGTAATATATAATCAATCTGGAGACATAGGAGGAAGGTCAAGCAGAGAAGTTTGTACTTTATCCTAGAAGCATCATGCTTTAAGGTCTGCTTATTCCTTTTGAACTTGATAACAACTTTTGAGAAATAATATTAGTTTTGTTTTATAGGGAAGAAAACTGAATCCTAAAAAGGTTTTGGCAACCCATCGATGAATAGAGATCAAGGTAGAAATTTCACCTAGCTCTTCCTGATCTCAAGGCTAGAAAGAAGTATTAAGGAATAGAAAGTAATAGAACTAGAAGTAGGGAAATGAGTCATTCCATTTTGTTTGAAGTACCAGTTGATTTTTTTGAATTATTCTAGTAGAATATTCAGGAAGAGAGATAAGAATTCAGCAGATATTTGGAAGTCTCACATCCTTTTCCTAATACATGTGTGGTCTTGTTTATTACTCAGAAACTTTGCACTGTTGCTTATCAGATAAGGATGGAAATCCTTAGTCTATATTTAAGGTCTGCTATAATCTGATTCTAATTTACCTTTTAAGCTCTTCTCTACTTCTTTTCCTTTATTCTATATTCAGACAGTTTATAGCTGTTCACTATCCCTCATACAGGCTGGATACAGTATCTAGCCATTGTTTATTATGTTTTTCCCTTGTTTATGCTCTTCTCTGTTCTCTCCTTTCTTCCCCAGATTTGTATCAAAGGGATAGACATAATTTTGTGGCTTTTTTTTAATGATACAATTAACTAAAATTTGTAAGGAATACAAGTTACCCTCCTATATATTGTTTACAATAAAAAAATTGATTTGCTAATGGAAAGTGCCACCTTAATGACTATATTTCAGGAATTGTCTCCAGTGTAGCATGGGTAGTTTCAAGACAAATATAGTAATAGAGATAGCTTTATTTTATGACACATGGGTAATATCAAGTGAGCAATAAAAAAGGGTGACAGAAGTATGGTGGTTGTTTTTACCCCAGTCATGGAAGAAGCCCTGTACTGAGTCTAAATGTAAGAGGGAATTTTCAGATATATAGGGTATTATAAGAATCTTAGTCTTGTTTGAAGCTGTTAAAGTTTAAGCTAATTGAAGCTTAAAATTACATAAGACTCTTGGGACACCTTTTGTATATATACAGAGTTTCTCTTTCATTTGAACCCTTCAGGACATCTTCCATGAGAGGGGCAAATATGATCAACATACATGTTTTATGAAAGCTTATTAAGCATCAGTAGCTTAAAACTTAACTAAGACTTTTGTGATGCCCTTTATAGTGATGTATTCTAAATGTTCCATATTGCAGGTGGTATTGTTCTGATGTATTAAGCTTCAGCAATATCGGATCTTCTAAATGAAATCCAAAATCATTCAAAAGAATGTGTCTCTTTCTCTATACAGAAAATGCCAGGTAGATGAAGAATATCTGTTTCCAGGCTCTGTATACCATGAAATTTGATAGATATTTCTCAGAGCCAGTTAATTAGTGCATATATTTTGAATACACCTTGAAGATGGATAGTGAACACTATCTAAAATTGAATACAGATGTGAAGACCAGATTACTTTTGGAGAATTGAACAATGCTTTTGATTATCCCAAATTTTCCCCCAAACAAAAACTAGCTTTTAATATCAGTATTTTTTCAGTTATATTGTATCTGAGAGTCACAAAATAAGGTAATCTCTGAAGAATTAAAGTTGTGGGATAAATAGGGAGTTGCATGATATGGTATAGATAATCAGATAGTCTCTGATTAACAAGAATTGCTCAGGAGAAAAATGATGAAAGGATAAGATTAGAAGCATGTTCTTTTGGAAAAAGAAGTAGACTGCTTTATGTTATCAAGAAATCTAGTGGAAAGCCTCTAGCACACCCTCCTCTATTCTAATATGAATAATAATAATACCAGAGGGTAAAACATGGATGTGTTGCAAGCTGCACTGTTGGAAAGAATACCAATATATCTGAGATCATAGCTACACATTCCTCTCTTCCTTCACACTGCTACTTTTCTATAAATGATTACCACTAGGTGTCATGCTAATACTTGCTTAGATTAATTAGAAATCATATTTGTAAAATATTCATGAGATTCACATCTCTTTGATCATATGGTCTATTATTGAAAAAATTTTGCATGCTCCTACACTAAAGCCCTTTTTCTCTTAGCTGATGATATTTTCTGGCCCTTTATAAGTACTTTGATGAGAGTAGTCATATTGCCAAAAATTTCAAAATTTAACCTCTTGTCTACTCAGTTAAAAAAAAAGAGTGGCTTGCTCATTGTTTGCAGTGTTTTAAATTCATTCTATATCTTTTAGTTGGTAATATTAAACACTTTATAGGTTTAAATTATGGATGAAGTAGTAAGGATTAAAGGTGAAACATAATATAAGAAGAATCTAATTTAGGACATTGTTTATACATCTTATTTAAGTTCTCAATTGACTGAAATAATGGGCTGACTTTTCCAGAATGTATCTTAATAGTAACAATGATAGTGATGATGAGAATTATTACATGCAGTTTATCTCCTTTGATCTCCATAAGATCTATATGAGATTAGGTGCTGTGGGTATTGAAATTGTCCCACCTATAATAAAAGACTGAGGCAGAGATTTGAGACAGTAGTATTTTATTAAATGTTCTATGGTCCTCTCTGAAGTGGATGTCAGATCATCCTCACAATCTTAGATGCCTGATTCTTCCAGGACCTTGTATTTATAGAATTTGAGACCTAAAAATGCAAAACAGGCGTGGTGAAATACAGAATCTTATTAGTTGATAGGCCTTGCTCTTGAGGCCCAAAAATGACATGGCAGGAAGGGTCACAGATTGGGTGAAGCATGGGGTATCTCTACTAACTAAGGTGGCCACAAGATAATCACCTGCTCTTATTAAACAAGAGAGAATGGTCCAGAGGTCCAAAAATAAATTGGAAGCTTTTCCATATAATTGAGTCACTTCTGCCATAACAAAGAAAAACAAGGATGAAAGACCTTTACTTAAATTGCTATGATTAAGGAAGTGAACTTACGATATGCTGCTCAATACAATTCTGGAGCCTAATATATAGTAATTGTATCACATACCCCTATGGAATCATATCAGATTGATTAATACTGACTGGAATAGAGTAGGGGTACAAATGAAATATTTCTCACAAACCACAGCAATTACTATCCTCATTTTGCAAATGAGAATAAATACATTTAATAATAATAAATTTATAAACTAAACTCAGAGGTGTGAAGTGATTTGTCCATGGTTACTTTGAAAGAATCAGAAACTGGATTCAAATTAAGGTCCTGACTCTAAGGGGTGTGTGTGTGTGTGTGTGTGTGTGTGTGTGTGTGTGTGTGCGCCCATTATTATGATCCTGTGATTTAATTGATGTAAGGAACTCCCAGGAAAGAAAATTACCTTTGATATTGCAAGTCAGTGCCTTCTCTGTAACTTAAGAGTCTTTCAGAGTTGCCTAAAACATTGAGAGGTAAAGTTACTTTCTTCAGGTTCACAGAGCTAGCCATATGAGAGATAGAACTTGAACCCAGGTCTTTTAGGCTCCAGTAGAAACTAATTCTTTGCCTATGTGGTTTTGCTTTTGTTTTCAATTCTCCATTGAAAATTGGTGATGGACAAGCTGGTACAGGTCTAAAAGAGGTATTCCAAATGGAAGAACTGGGGCAGTTCTCTCTAAATGAGACTGTGGAGTTGGGAGGAACTGAAGGAAGTCCTATCATGTGCAACAGTAATTTGGCAATAACTCAAAATACATAGTTCCACTAGAATCATCCTCAAAGTTTTCATACAGGATAGAAATTTGCATGGCTTCTCTAAGCCTGTGCTAGAAAAACTGAAGCTTTGGCAGATTCCACCAAGTTGGAATTGAATTTGGAAGAGTTAAAACTACAGTTTTAAATAACTTTGAGGATGATGTGCTTTTTTTTCAAATGTCTATTATTTTTTTCCATTTTACAGTTGAAACTAAGGTTGACAAACCCTAGTTTAGGGTCAAAGAGCTAACAAGTTTCTAAGGCAGAATTTGAACTGGGGTTTTCCTGATGTTTAATTTAGTGCTCTATCCTCTGCACTATTTTGGTATTATTTGGGGCCCATAGACTACTTTGCACACTTAATAAGTGGGTGATAGTGGACCAATTTTTAACCTCTCAGTGAATTTTTTCTTCTGTTAAAAGGGAATATTAATACCTACAGTGCCTACCTTTAAGGGTCATTGTGAAGCTCAAATGAGATAATGCATATAAGCATTCTTGGATGTACTTTATATTCATTGTCAGTCTACTGGAAATCATTGAGAGAGTTTAACAAAGATAATGAAGGGATATGAAACTGTTTTATGAATTTTGGTTAAAGGACATGGGCATTTTTACTCCAATAAAGAGAGGCTCTAGAGAGACCAGAATCAGTCTTTTCAAATATTTGAAGAGTTTTAATGAGAAAGTGTGATAGCTGTTTTTCTGCCTGTCTCAAGATTGGAGAACTAAGAATGACCAGGGCAGAGGGTAGTAGGGGAGGAGTTATAAGAAGATAGATTTCATCTGACCACAAGAGGGGGAAAAAAAAAGAAGAGTTTTTCTAAAGTGGTTGAATAGGTTGGTTTTGAGGTCCCTTCCAAACTTAGATTGGAATTTAGATTCCCTCCATTTAGAAAACTGAGTCTTACACCCTCCCTCGCCCCCACCCAAAAAAAAGTGAGTCAGTGAAAGCCTAAGTTATTAAGTAAAGAAGTGAAGTTGAGTGGGAACCAAACATTAATTCCCTTAGTCTTAAATTTCCCCTAAAGGTCTGTTGGCTTAAAGACAGTGTTAATAAATGGTTTGCTTTCTTTCTTAGTTCTGCTTTTAGAAGCATGGCTTATTTACAGGTCTACTGTAAGATATGATTCTTCAGAACCACATCTCATTTTTGTCATAAATTTCTATTGGAGAGCAAATGTCACTAGTTTCTTGATTGTAAATTGATTTGTGTCCTCAGAAGTAGAGAAATAAAATTAAATGCTTTTTTATCTCCATACAATTTTTGGTCACAAAGTGTAAGTAATAGTGAGTTGATTTAGAGATAGCTAGAAAACAATCATTTGTGATGGTGCCACTTTCTAGAACTTAACCACAATACAAGTATAAATTCAAAATGTGGCTGTTAAAATATCTACAATAACAATACCTCAACTATCATAATTAATTTTAAGGTATTAAAACTTCAAATTGCACTAAGAATTTTGGGACACCTACATCTGCATAAAAAATATGATTTGCTTTGGGCAAAATTATTGATTCATGTCCCTTTTTGTTATTTTATGTGCATATTTATTATCATACAGTAAATACTACTCACCTCATTCAGGGAGCAGTTTTTAAGTGCCCACTTGTGTACAACATTGTGTAGGCATTGGAATCATTAGGTTTATTTTTTTGGGGGGGAGAAGCAAAATGAAAAAAATAAGCCTTGACTTCCAAGAATTTACATTGACAAAGATGTATAAATCCAAGATAATTTAATGAAGTAGACAGCAACTAACAATAGTTAAAAGGACCTATTTTTTTCCTCAGTTTTTTTTTCCTCACTTGTTTCTCAATTGATTTAATAGTTATAACATTTTATTGATATATTTTTACATTAGAGACATTCCCACCTCCACTCTGTGAGAAGTCTCTTGTAGCAAAGTGAAATAAATAAAATGAATAATATAGTGATCTCATTTGATAATACATATAATATTTCACACATGTAGCAGTTCATCCCCTTGTGTTTTTCAAATTAATATAACTATTTTCTATTCCTTCTACCTTCTCCATTTGGGGGGAAAAGGGAAAGAAAAATAAACATCTTGTAACAAATGTGATTAGTCAAATAAAAGAAATAAAGTAATTATATACAAAAAAAATTTTTTTTCATTCTGAATCCTAAATTTGTCATATTTCAGATTTAATCTCCTTCTTGGAATAAATGAACAGCTATTGTATTGAATATAGTTCTTACAGCTTTCATGGCTTTTTTGTTTTATAAATTTTTCTTCTATTTCTGCTAACTTCATTGCTTATAATAAGGTTCTTCAAACTTTTCATTTTAATAATATTGATGTTATAGTATAAATTGTTATTCAGATTCTGCTCCCTTCAATCTGTATCAGTCAGTATAAATTTTTTGGTGTCTCTTTGAAATCATGTTTTTCCATATTATAGTATAATCACCCTCCATCATATTCATGACCTGCTATTTATTCAGCCATTCCTCAGTTGATGGACATTCTCCTAGTTTCCAGCTTTTTATTACCATAAAGAGATTAAATTTAAAAAATTTTATGATAACAAAGATATATTTTATACTTGAAGGACATTTTCTTTATACTTTGATCTCTTTCAGATAGTTACAAAGCAGTGATATAAGTAGGTCAGATAACACGCATTGTTTGGTCACTTTTTGTGTATATTTACAGATTACTTTTTAGAATGTTTGTACCCATTCACAACTCTATTAACAATGCATCATTTTTGCCCATTTTTCTACAGCTCTTCCAATTTTTATCATTTTCCTTTTTCATTGTTTTTGCCACTTCGATGAGGTGGAATGTTTTGCTTTAATTTCTGATTCTCTAATTAGTAGTGATTTGGAGTATTTTTTCATATTGCTACAGTTATCCTGGACTCTCTTTCCTGAAGAATTGCTGGTTCTTATTAGCCTATTTATCAGTTGAGGACTAACTCTTTTTCTTATAAAATTGAATAAGTTCTTTATATATCTTAGGAATACCTTTATTGGAGAAGTCAATGCATATATTTTTGGGGACCTTTTAATCTTAGCTTTATTGTATATGTTTGTACAGTGTAAAATATCACTCATTAAATATGTAAATGGTTATTAACTTTTCCAACTTATATGATAATCTTCACGATCTAGACACTTAGTCACTTAAGTTCTGTCTGCAAAGTTCTGTCCTTTCAGATAAGAATATGTTTTTAGTTTAGTACATAGTGAGAGATTAGCCCATTCTTACATATTAAGTATGTTACTGTCTCCATGAAATAACTTTTTCATTTATGTACAAATGTTTTGGTTAGTCTGTTTTAGAACTTAAGAAATATTGGTGTTTGTTAGTCTTATTAATTTCTACATAAACATAATAAAAACTCCTGATCATTTGAAAACTAATCATCTCTCTCTGCTTCCTTCTAAAGTCATTCAAAATTCATGGTGGCCCTAGGTATTGAGATAACAGTGTTGGTGGATAAGTTACATATATCATTTACAGTCTTTTGTTTTTCTTTGAAGTACCTTCTAATGATTTTTTGATCATTTTGCTTAACCACAAGGCAGCATAACTTTGCCTTACTGATATAACTTTTAAAATGTGTTGACTTTCATTGACCCTAAATGTTTTCCCTGAACTGGGTTGGAGTCAGGTTGGAGTTAGAATCAAGTATTTATGGATGCTTAAATGGATACATTCTGAAAGATAGAGATGTTGAGTTGCAATTGTATTTTGTATTTTATTTTACTACTTAAGTATTTATTCTTCTCATATCTTTGCCCTGTTTGAAAAAATATTCACACCTGAGAAATTTAGTTAATTCAAAATAGTGTTTTACATTACAACATTGTGCTAGTTTATCTTTCTTGATGTTCAGAGCATCACATACATGTAGAAATGTTTTTATTTAGGCTTATTCAGTATTTCCCAAGACCTTTGTGAACAGGAATTTAAAACCCATCTTGTCTAGCATGCACTTTGCAGTGCAGACATCACTGATAATTATTTGACTTCCACAGGAGCATATCTAGTTGCAGAGAACTCACTGCTTTCCAAGCCAGTCCTTTCTATTTTGGGATAACTTATGTTGTCTTAAACTGGTTTCAGATGCTTAATTTCCTAATGACTTACCCACTTTGGAAAAAACACAGCCAAATGTTCAATTATTTTCCATAAAATAATCATTGGGTCAGCTATGTATTTTATCTTTCTCTTTTTACACAGAAGAAACCACCTAATTCTAGCATGAAGAAAAAAGCAACCAAAGTGACAGAAGCAAAAAAAGTGATGAAAAGGAAATTTAAAGTGAATACAAAAGTCACCTTTACTGAAGATGGAGAGGTAAGATTCTTCAAATACTTTGCTAGATAGCTGTACTCAGAATAGGAAGAATCAGTATACCTAATTTACTTGAATATTTATTACATATGTATAAAACATGCAATTTCTAGTCCACATATGGGCTTACTTTATAAAGTATTTTCTGAACTATATGTTGTATTACATGAAAGTGACTGCCTTTAAAATGACTACAAGCCCAATAAGAATAACAAAATTGTCTAATATATTCTGTCTCTCTAAAAGAAGCTTTCTTTTTATAGTATCTTACCTCATCCCAAAAGAAATATAGATATGATGACCATATCTATGCTTCTTACATATAGCTGTCTTCATTTTCTGTTCTTTTTCTTTGTACAAACTAACCTGAAAACGAAGGAAAGGTACTTACTGTAGTATGTCTTAGAATTATAGAAGTCGGGCAGCTAGGTGGCGCAGTGGATAGAGCACCAGCCCTGAAGTCAGGAGGACCTGAGTTCAAATTTGATCTCAGACACTTAACATTCCCTAGCTGTGTGACCTTGGGCAAATCACTTAACCCCCATTGCCTCAGCAAAAAGCAAAAAAAAAAAAAAATTATAGAAGCCTAATGCTAAAGGCATTATAATGATCATATAGTCATCCCTCATCTATCATATGAATGAACAGAGGATCAGAGAAGTGATGTGACAGCCCAAATATCATCTGGTGAGTTTGCGGCAGAACCAAAAGTAGAACCCCATTTCCTTAAGTCTAATGTTTCACTCAAGCTTGCAAGTGTGCTACTAGCTAGCATTAGAATAGCAAAAGATAACTTTGATTGTATCAATAAAGTATCCATATTCTACATATGTCATCATCAGAGGAGTAAATAATGTTCATATAGTCCTTGTATGTTAAATAAAAGCATGTAGCTTTGATCTGCATCAGACATATGTATTTTTCAATAAATAGCAATTATAAAATTTCTTTTGGAGGCAGCTAGGTGGCACAGTGGGTAGAGTACCAGCCCTGAAGTCAGGACACCCTGAGTTCAAATCTGGTCTCAGACATGTAATACTTCCTAGCTGTGTGACCCTGGATAAGTCATTTAACCCCAATTGCCTCAGCCCCCCAAAAAATAGATAAATAAAAAGGATTTCTTTTGAGATTTTTGTTTCATGAGCCATAATTTAAATTTGTATCAGCTTTCCAAATTCTTATGGCAAAAAAACATAAGCCAGCTGAAAATCAAATCATGCTATTTGCAAGAGAACCCATGTCATTGTAATAAATAATGAATTTTGTATAATGCCTGATAAAAAAGCTGATCACTGCTTTTCTCAAGTGATACACTGAACAAAAAAAAAAAATACTTTTTTCCTCTTGAAGATCATTAGATTCTTTAGTGCTCTGAAGTGGTACATTTTAGAGATCCTAATCTTTATGTCTTATCTAGCATAAGAAATTTTTAGAAGGGGAAAAAAATCCTCATTTTTGAATGGTAAAATTTATTTTTTTTTAGTAGGAGCTCTGTGTTATATGTATCCATTCAAATCTTACTATATTATATAACCTAAAATACTGGCCTCAGTTCAATCTTTTGCCTTGTGGTGTCAGAATAAAGGTCTTGTTTATTCACTAAAAATATTCATTTTGCACCTTTGGGTAAGATCTAGCTTTTTATGCTCTTTTTAATGAAATGTTCAGTCTTCATATCCTTCTTGCTTTAGTATTGCATGATTTACAGAGACCACAGAATATCACAGTTGAAAAAGAGAAGAATGGCTATCATTCTGCATCTTTATGAGTGTCCTTTAAGACATCACCAATGAGTAGTCACCCACACTTTTGTTTCAAGGTCTTTAGCAAGAAGGAACCCATTACATACTGCACTGGTCTCCCAATTCTGATTAGCTGTGATTGTTAAGAAGAAGATTTTTTTTCTTCTGTACATGATGTTCTAAACCTGCTTCTTTTCAACTTTCACCTAATTCTGCCCTCTAGGGCCAAGCAGATGTACAGAAAGCTTAAAAAACAAAGGTATTATGGCAAAAATTCTGTGTTTGTTTATATGTCTGTTTTATTTTGAATGAAAGATTGTAAGATTGTAATACTGAATGATAACGTTTACTGATAGCTTCTTTTTGAATTAACAGTTAGTTCAGCAGTGGCCACCTATACAGAAGTCCAATGTGAACAAAATTGAGGAAGAAGATGAGTGTACTGGCATCAACTTGGAAAAAGCAAAGGAAAGGCTGCAAGAAGAGGACAAATTTGACAAAGAAGAATACAGAAAGAAAATTAAAGCAAAGCATAGGGTAAACCCTGCATTTTATTATATTTTAAAAATTGATTTATATACTTTGTTTTTTTATCTCATATTTATTCCTATATATGTTGCTTCCCCTTGCCTTTCCACAAGCACTCTGAGCCATACCTTGTAACAAAGATTAAAAAGGAAGAAAAGTAAAAACAGTTTGGCAAAACTAATACAAACCTGACAAGATATGCGATATTTTATCAGAAGGAAGGGAGGTACAATTTCTTTTCTATTCTTCAGCACTGTTTAATCATTATAGTGTTACAACATTCAATTTTAGGCTTTTGTTCTTTACGTTGACATCATTATACTCATATTGTATATTTCTTCTGTAAAGCCCTTCTTTTTTAAGAAATATTAAGAGTAATTAATCTTGAGTAAGTCAGTTTCCCACTATTGATCTCATTTTCTTCATTAGCAAATGATAGTATTAAATAAAATGTCTTCTAAAATTTCCTCTAGCTTTATTTAAATCCATGATCTTTTAATCCTCTGAATATACTTAAATTTTGATGTCAACCTATGAAAATTTACCAAGCCATAGATATAAGTTGTTTCAGGTATTTTTGACATGGGTTGCTTAGATGAAACCAAAATTTTTTTTTTCCCTGAGGCAATTGGGGTTAAATGACTTGCCCAGCATCACACAGCTAGGAAGTGTTAAGTGCCTGAGATCAAATTTGAACTCAGGTCTTCCTGACTTGAGGGCTGGTGTTCTATCCATTGCGCCACTTAGTTGCATGAAACCAAATTTTTTTATAATAAAACCCACAAGGTCCTATATAGTTCTTCTGAAAAGACACATTGCTCACAATACATTAAGCATTTTCCCCAATTCTTTACAGAAATCCTTGTGTGTCTATATACTTATTCCCATTCTTAAACAATCTAAAAGGAATATAGTTTTTAATGGGAGAATTATTTACTCACTCCAGCATTAGCATTGAAATTAGTTTATTTTTAAAAATAAAAGTTGATGATACCCTCTTGCTTTTTTTGGTTATATCCTTTTTATTTAGTTGGAATGAAGCATGAATAAACATTACTTCCTTGATAATGTTGGTATATAAACTACAGTATATTTAGGCTCACCTCAGGTGTTTTTTTGGGGGGTGTTTTTTTTTTTGGTCTCTTATTCTCAAGAATGTCCAATATAGATAAATAGGGGTTACTGTAGTTGTAATGATTTTTAAAAGAGTAGTCAATAATCTGGCAGTCATTATTAGCTACTTTGATAGTTTGTGAATCCCTGATTTTATTAGTGTGATTACCCTTGAAAATTTTTACTCTGCAGAAAATCTGATAATGATGACCTTTTCTTCAGATAGGTAACTTGATCATTCATTGATAGGCATAGTCTGTCACTGGTCCAATATTTAAATCCAGGGATTATGCTATATTGGCATTGCTTCTGAGAATCTTTTATGACTTTCACAATATGAAGAGGAATTTTTAATGGATGGATATATGTATATATCCTATATCGCTAAGTTTATATAATGTCTTAGCTAAAAAGGCCCATAAAATATTTGTGAGCATCAATTCAAGAGGGACATTGAAAAGAGAACACATTATCCTCCTTTTTTACAAAATTACAGTGTTAAGTCTCAGGATATAAAGACTTTCCTGTTCTTTTCAAGCTATAGATGATAAAGTTAGATAGATAAGAAACATCTAAAACTTCCCATCAAATGTCTGATTCTGTTCTCCCCTCACTTTTTTGGATGGCAGTGGTTAGTTTTTGGTAAGGAGATCTGAGAATTATCATGGTTTTCAGGATTTATCAATACCTAATTTATATTTTTCTAAAATGATCCATATTATAAATATAACATTTATAATATTATCTTTATTATATATGTATATATAAATATATGTAATGTCCACATGTTAAGAAGTCTTTTTGTTGTTCAGAAGGATTTATGTAAGCTCTATACCAACTATTTTTAGGTTTATTTTTCATTAAAGAAAATATCTTTTTAGGATCAAGTCAACATGTGTAAAGTATTTGTCTTGTAACTAAAACTGAAGTGAATCTTTGTGAAAAGTGGGATATTAGAGTCAATACATTATGGGCAGTTGTAGCTGATAGTGCTTTCATGGGGAAGGAGGAAGGAGGGAGAGGGAGAGGGAGGGAGGGAGAGGGAGAGGGAGGGAGGGAGGAAGGGGGAGAGGGAGGGGGGGAGGGAGGGGGAGAGGGGGAGAGGGAGAAAGCAGGGAGTGGAAGGCCCAACAGAAGGGGATGAGGGAAGGAGGAGGACAGAGAAGTTAATATTTTTAAAAAATAGAGAGGGATTTGGATTAGAAAGTTGTATCATTCTACTCTTTTCAGAGAGCTTTGTAAAATAGTAGAACAAGTTTTTTGTTATGATTATCAACAATTAAAATATCCTTTGAAAAATCTAATGGATTGAAATCTCATTTTGGCATAGAGTTTGTGCTCTACGGAAAAAATTCCCATGAAATTGAAAATATTGCTGGATCAAAGGAAATACACTCTTTGATAGCCTTTTGAGCATAGCTCTGCACAATGGTTGGGTCACTTCACAGCTCCATCAGTAGTGCATGAGTGTTGCTATTTTCCCACATCTTCTACAATATTTATCATTTTCCATTTTTGCCATATTAGCAAGTCTGATAGGTATAAGGCAATGCCTAAGACTTATTTTAGTTTGCATTTCTCTAACTCATAGCTATTTAGAGCATATTCTTTGACCATTTATCAATTGTATAATGACTTGTATTCTTCTAAATTTGACTCAGTACACTATCTGATAAATGCAGTCTATCAGAAACATTTGTTGTAAAAATTGTTTCCCAGCTTTTTTCTTCCCTTCTACTCTTGGTTGCATTGATTTTGTTTGTATGATCCCTTTAAATTTAATGTAATCAAAATTGTCCATTTTGCATTTGATAGTGTTCTTGATTTCTTGTCTGGTTATAAGTTCTTCCACTTTCTATAGCTCTGTCGGGTAAAGTATCCTAATTTGCTTATGATATTATCCTTTATGTCTAAATCATATACCCATTTTGATCTTATCTCGGTATAGCATGTGAGATGTTGTGAAATAATGAATTCTTATCCCAGAACCTGGAGTCTTGGGTTTATGCAACACTAAATTACTATAGTCATTTATCCGTGTGGCTTATTTACTTAACCAGTTCCACTGATCCACCACTATTTTTGATGACTGTTGCTTTATACTATAGTTTTAGATCAAAAATAGTTAGGCCAACTTCCTTTGCATTTTTTGTCATTAGTTCCCTTGAAATTCTTGATCTTTTGTCCTCCCAGATGCATTTTGTTATTATTTTTTCCTAGCTATATAAAACAATTTTTGGTAGTTTGATTAGTATGGCACTGAGTGAATAAATTAATTTAGGTAATTATTGTCATTTTAATATTTAATTCTATTAGCTCTGCCTGCCCATGAGCAATTGACATTTTACCATGTGTCTACATCCAACTGTATTTGTGTGCAAAGTATTTTTTAATTGTGGTTTTGTCTTGGTTTGTCTTGGCAGGCATATGTCCTGATATTTCATATTGCCTCCAGTTATTTTAAGTGAAATTTCTGTTGTTACTGAGCTTTGTTGGTGAGATATAAAAATGCTGATGGTTATATTCTGCAACTTTGCTAAAGTTGTTAATTATTCCAAGTAGTTTTTTAGTTGATTCTCTAAGATTCTTTAAGTTTCCCATCATATCATTTGCAAAGAGTGATAGTTTTGTTTCCTCTTTTCCTATTATAATTCCAATTTCTTTTTTCTTCTCTTATTGTTAAATAGTGGGTATCGTTGTTTTACCCTTGATCTTACTGCTTTTAGCTTAGATCCAATATAGATAATGCTTAGTGATGGTTTTAGATAGATCCTGCTTATCATTTTAAAGAAAACTTCATTCATTCCTATGCTATCTAGTGATGTCAATAGAAATGAGTTTTGACATGACATTAGATATGACAACCAATATTACCAACCTCTATATCTCTGGAAATATAGAAGTGTTTATCATAGTCTTCAGGAAATATCTCTAATTAAATCTGGTTTTTCTCAAGTGATGGCCTTGAAAATAAATTTTTTTAAATTCTCATTGTTGTTAAATTTTATGTTTTATTGTTCTCCTCAGAGATTAGCATTGCAACATTGTCTTGAATATTTATTTATTACAAATGGTAGAGTATTTTAACAACATTGTCATTTTTTTCCTAGCATTAACAAGGAACCTAACCACTATAGTTTCTATGGAATGTTTGTAATCTGAGTTCTGAGTAAGTGGCAAGTTTTTGAAATGTAATGCAATTTTTGTATTGAAGAGGGTTGAATATTTTCATTTTATGAATTATTTGTTTTGTAAAATATAAAAAGAGGCAGTTTTTCTTCATTTTTCATATCCTAGTTATAGCCGGTGCTTTACAGTGCCCATAGTGTACCTGCTATATTGCACCTGAAAATAACTCCTTTTAGAATTTCATTCACTGTCTTTTTCTGCAGTCATTGCTAAACACAGTGACTTTTAGATAAATGAAAATTTTCTTAGCAATTATATTAAACAGATTGAACTTGGATCTTCTAAAGTTAAGAACTGAGGGTATCTGAGTTTCATATGCTCCAACTTTCAAATCATCATTTCGTTAAAATCATTCAACCATATAACTGAGTCTAAAATTATTACTTCTGTTTGAATTTGTTGAATGCATACAACCAACTTTATTTTAAACTTTTCTCGATACTTTCTGATAGTCAGCAGAGTATAATGTATAGAGAGCAGAATTTGAAACCAAGATGACTTGAGTTTAAATCCTGCCTCTGACGCATGTTGTCTTTGTGATCCTGGAAAAATTACTTAATCTCTTGAGTGTTCTAGGCAACTATTGCTATGGCCACAATAACTAAAATCTTTGAAGTAACAGCAAGATCTAAAAAATGAGATCTGAGAAAAACTGTATTTAAATTTTACAAAAAACAAATAATTTACAATACAAAATTAGCAATTCAATTACTTTTCAAAAGTGAAATTGGACTGTGTTCCAAAAGCTGTGTTTCATTAAATGTGCTCACCTGTATTGATAATAATAAAACAATACCTAATATTTATATTATGTTTACTATGTTCCAGACACTCTGCTAAGCAGTTTACAATTATTATCTTATCTGATCTTCACAGTGACCTTAGGAAGTAGGTGCTATTATTATCTCTAATATATAGATAAGGAAACTGAAGCAAATAGAGTCTAAACAGCTAGTAAATATCTGAAACCATATTTGAACTTGGGTCTTCCTGACTGTTGGACAAATTTTGTATCTGCTGTGCCAGAGGGCCTTTCCTTCTTTTGGCAGCCCCAAAACCAATTAAATCACAGTTCCATAAAAATTTAGGTTTTTAGATTTCGTTTCTCATTTTACTATCTCTTACTAAATTTACTATCTCTTACACTTAATAAAGAAAAACAGTGAAACAAAACTGACAAAATTACATCATACTCTCCACATCTACCCAAAGGAAGGAATCCATCTACCAAATACACAACTCTTTTTACAAAAAGGTTTGCTCAAACAAATTTAGAAAACAAAAAATTTTGTCACTTCTGTATCAAAAGACATTGGAATTTTCAACTTTTTTGTCATGGCTTTCTATTGAAACTATGGACACTTCATAATGTTTTTATATGTATAAAATAAAATAATAGAATTACAAATGAAACCGATTAGTACAAGTCTTTTTAAAAGTTATAGTTGAAAAAATACCAGGGAAAGTGACTAAAAAAGTGATACAGTTAATTTTAATTTTTTTTTTTTTAATGTATAACTTTATGGTAGGGCAGGTCAAATTCTGCCTGAGATTATTAACTTGATTAGTGTGGTATTTCATAGGCAAGATTATCATGTAAATTTCTTTTTGCCATATTGCATATTTTACAGCAGAATTAAAATTAACATGTTTATTGTAATGATACATGTGACAAATTTAAAAGCTCAAATAAATTACTCATTAAGCAATTATTTTTCTGAATGAAATAATCTTTATATGTTAAATTTTCTTTCCAAAAGGTTCATATAATCTTTTTCATGAATGACATATATCTTTATATTACTTCTGGAGTCTGAAGGATATAAATTTTTAGAACATTTTTCACATCCTACTTAAGAAAACAACAACTTTTTGTTAAACAACAAGATTTTCCTTTTGATTAGACTTTGTTTTTCATGGCAATTAAAGACTTTTTTTTTTTTAGAAAATACTTTTTAAACTTAGATTTTCATTGATTTTAGTAAGTCATACACATGTGAACTTTCTAATTTGCTTAAATGCAGGTGTTTGGCTTCTTAACTTTGTATTTCTGCCTGCATTTATCCTTACTTCTCCTGTCATTTTTTTAACCTATGGGAAATATAGTTATTTTCACTTCAATTGTAATGTCCAAAATTCCTTTTTTTATTTACAGACTAGGTGCATAAGAAGTCTTTTTTGCCTTGAATGAATGCATAAGATACTATCTTTTAAGTTTTTACATAATAATTTTATGTTAATGTATAATTATTTTAAGATGAATTTTACTTATTCATACTTTATGTATCAGAATACTGGAACTGATTCTGATTCTGTATATGATATCCTTCTTATGGTATTAAAATATATGTCAGCTTGAAAAGTTTTCATAGTTTCTAAGCTTTAGGTTTTTGGTAAGTTCATCTTTGTTTCATCATCCCAGACCAGGAGAGTGGGAAATGATTGCAGAAGCCATCTAACTGTAGGTGTACCTCTTAGACTCCTGTATAAAACATCCCTAACATATGCTTATATATATATGCTTATATACAGTCCTTTCTTGAAGTCTGCCACTGAATAGCAATCTCAAGGCAATTCATTTTGCTTTTGGATGGCTGTAACTGTTAAGTCTTTCGCTACATTTGGCCTAAATTAGCATCTTAGATTAAAAAAAAAAGCCTCATTACTACTTGAAGATAGTTATCATGATTTTTCCACTCCCAAGTGTTTTACAGTCTACAATTCTTCACTTCCTTCAGCACATTTTTATAAGATAGAGCATAGAGATCAGATGAGTTGCCTTCAACTTAATATTCCTTGGTGTGACTATGGCAAAAACCACAAGACATCTGTCATTTGCATAGACCTGATAATTATCCTTTCCTAACATAGCTTAAGATTGCTGTCATATTAAAAATAAAAATACTATTAACTCATTGAGTTTAAAGATGTCTACAATTCATTTTCAAACACACTACTATTTTACTTGTGAAGTTGATTTTGTTTTTTAAATTCAAGTATAACACAGTTAATGGACAGTTAGCTTGACACCAGGAAAGCCTAGATCCATAGCTCACCTCTGCTGTATACTGGCTTAGGGAACTCTGGCAAGTCAGTTGATGTCTTAGAGGCAATTAACTCTCCTAAGACTTTTGAGTTGCAAAGAAGGTAGTGACTGACATTATTAGAGGGAATTTTGTCTGAAAGACCTCTATACTAATGAAATCACAAATTTGATTTTTATCCCTATGAGACTTAATATTTATCTGTAATACATTTTTGTCTGTTCAATTTGGCCTAATGTTCTAGCTTGTCCAGATTTTTGACTTTTGACTATCATCTTGGTTTATCTCTCCCAGTTTTGTCTTTGGCAGATTTGATTAGCATCACCTTAGGTATTTTCTGAGGCATTGCTAAAAAAATTTAAGCATGCAATCCAGTCTCAGACCCTGGAATGCTTGACTGGAGTCCTCCTTCCAAGTTAATCTGAACTACAAATGTTATTTTGTCCAAAACCCAGCTGTGAAGCCACCTTGTTGTGTAGCATGATTCAGTGAAAAGAATGATGGATTTGGAGCTGGAGAACTTGAGTTTGAGTCTTGATTGTGTGACCTTAACTCACAATATCTTTTTAGACTTTAATTTCTATAGCTGTAAAATCAGGATGTCAGGATGTAACATGGGTGCTTAATCTTTTTGGTGTGTCATGAACCTCTTTGACAGATGGAAAAATTTTTACACATTCTTTTTAGAATAAGTTTTTATGTTTTTAAGCATAAAATAAAATATATTAATTTAAAAGGAAAACAATTGTATTAAAATACAGTTATCAAAATATATTTTAAAAAATCAACTTCATGGGCCCCAAATTGAAAACCTTAATATAGATGCCCTCTAAGAAAGTTTTGAGCTGGGTCTCTAAAGTATGTTGGATTTTTGATTCATGAAAGGTATAATAAGGTTTTTTCCATGTGAACATTGAATTTGATCTTTGTAATGCTTATGATATAGGTTCACAGCTGGAAAGGCCCTTGGCAGATTTCAAGAGAGACTTCATCATTTTACAAATGAGTTTAGACCCAGCATTGTTAAAATGCTCTTGCTCAAGGTCACATAGACAGTAAGTGACAGCACCAGAATTTGAACTCAGGCTCTTCACCTTTTTCACTTTTGAAGACTTATGCACATTTACTTTTTATATTAGTCTTGATTAATTTGGAGGGGATGAAGAAAGATCTTCACCTAGAATATTGGTGTCTGGAATTTCCTGTTTATGGAAACCCTTTCACTAGTGCCAATTATCTTTATCTTATAGTCTGAGAGATTCTTGGGGCACTGAGTTTAAAATGAGTTGAGATTAAAGGCAAAACTAGATAGAACACAGGTATTCCAAATTCTGAAACTAGCTCACACATTGTTTTTCCGTAATTCCCTCTTTCTGTATTATGTAGTTTCTTAAGAATTACCTGCTTTTTGCCCTTGCTTATCTCTATTGTTAAGTAGTGCTGATACTTCAATTCTATAAAACTGTAGGAACTATTATAGATCTGCTGACTAAAAATTTTTAATGGATTAGGAAGCTTAATTAGAGAGACTAACTGATTTCAGTTAAAATGGGATTTTACTTAGGGAATAGTTAACTACTTATTTACTAGAGTGCTGCAAGGAACTTGTGGAATGTTAAATTTCCTTTGGTGACTATAGCCCAGACATGCCCAAAGATCTTCTTTGTTCCCCTATCAGCCTCTGTTTGCTTCTTGCTCCCTGCTTCCTGACCGAAATACTTCCCTTAAGTGGTATTTCTATGTCATTGAGACCTCAACATTGGCCTCTAACTTTGCTTGGGGCCTAAATGTGACCAAACATTTTTTTCTCCTTCTCTATCGAAAAAAATCAGAAATAGAATCGTGGCAAATAATAATTTTTTTACTTCTAAGAACTGTCAGTAAACAGTAGAGGTAAAAGTATTATTTTTATAGAGATTATTTTCTAATATTGAACATTGCTTTGAAAGTTGGTAATATATTTTAACACTGAAAACTTTGGACTAGTAATAACTGCAATGGATGAAGTAGTAACTGGAATGAAACTTTTGTCTTGTAGCATGTGGTGTCATCCTTAGGTCTAAAGGGTTACTGATAGTTAAAGTGCACTTACCTTCTTTATATGTTGTGAAAATAGAGAAAAATGTTAATTATAGGACAATTCCTATTTGTCCTTTGGACTTTGTTTTGAGTATTGTACAGTACATTTGAATAGCATAGCCATTCAGAGATGTGGTTTCAAACTGCCAAGGTAGGGAAAACATTCTATTAGCCTCAGCATTATGACTTCTAGTTGCTGCTGCCAGTAAAAAAACAGGAAAGTTACATTTTGGAAGGAAGGTCATGCTTAGTTCATATGAAAATGAATTGTTATAAGCCTACTTTTTCTAAACAAAATTTATTAGTGAAGTAGTAAAAAATAGGGTAAATACATATGCATATATGTATACTTATATATGTCTGTGAAATAAGCATAATTTTTAAAACATAATGTCTATGAATCATTAAATAGTTGGGTGTACAGGGAAAATAAACTTTAAAAAGAGAAATTATGAAGTTGATGAAAAAAGAAACTTACTATTCATGACTATCTTGCTAGAACTGTTTTTTTTGGGTTTTTTGTTTATTTGATGCTGTCATTCTATAAAAGTGAAAGCAAATGAATAATGCTGATTAATGGGATAGACAAAAGAGCCCACGATGATCTTTATCTTTTTCTGCTCTCTTGTATTTCTTATTTGTAACTCATAGGACTTAACATAGGATTTAAATTTTTTATGGTATATGTATTTTATTTCCCCAGATATTAAGTAAGCTCTCTAACAGTAGAGTATGTTTTTGATTTCTGTTGTACTTAGCATACTTTTTGATATCATAGTAGAGTCTCATTGAATGCTATTGTTTGATTATTGAGTTTTCTCAAAGTATCCCTTTTGCTAAGCATTAGCTTACTTAAGCATAAACTTAATCTGGGAAGAAGTTGAAGGCTATACCAAATTTCTGGGAAGTTGAAAGATGTCTCTATGGCATTATAAACGTTGCAACATTCCTGGGATTAAGAAAATTTGGGTTCACTATCTTTTCAGGAGTGATCATTGATAAACCCTGTAACCTTTCTGAACCTCAGTTTTCTTATCTATAAAATTGGTAGAATAAAACTTGTGGAAACTACCATATTGGGATGTTGTGCGGTTCAGGTAAGATAATATTATCTAAAATGCTTTACAAACTTTAAAGTATTGAATAAATATCAATTTTTAATTCTTTCAACATGTAGATTTCTGATTTCTTCAAATATTAGGCCAAAACAAAAAAAAAAAAAATTAAGGCTTGTTCTTACTTGGTTCTAGATATAAAAATGACAGTAATGTCTTTTAAAAAAAAAAAAAAAAAGGG